>SZWC01006767.1:51793-65005 GCA_023375785.1 Penium margaritaceum | reverse complement strand
GTATTAGTGCGTATAAATGCATGTAAGTGCGTGTAAGTATATGTGAGTGCGTGTGAGTGCGTGTAAGTGTGTTTAAGTGCGTGTACGTGCATGTAAGTGTGTGTAAGTACGTATTAGTGTGTGTAATTGCGTGTAAGTGCGTGAATGTGCGTGTAAGTGCGTGTAAGTGCATGTAAGTGCAAGAATGTGCGTGTAATTGCGTGTAAGTGCGTGTAAGTACATACAAGTACGTGTAAGTTCGTGTAAGTGCATGTAAGTTCATGTGAGTGTGTGTAAGTGCGTGTAAATGCATGGAAGTGCGTGTAAGTGCATGTAAGTAAGTGTAAGTGCGTGTAAGTGCGTATAAATGCATGTAAGTACATGTAAGTACGTGTAAGTACAAGTATGTGTAAGTGCATGTAAGTGTGTGTAAGTGTGTGTTAGTATGTGTAAGTGCGTGTAAGTACGTGTTAGTTTGTGTAAGTACTTGTAAGTGCATGTAAGTGCGTGTATGTACGTGTAAGTATGTGTAAGTGTGTGTAATTGTGTTTAAGTGGGTGTAAGTGCGTGTAAGTACGTGTAAGTACGTGTAAATACGTGTGAGTACGTGTGAGTACGTGTAAGTTTGTATACGTGACTGTCAGTTCGTGTAAATGCGTATAAGTACATGTAAATGCGTGTAAGTGCGTGTAAGTGTGTATACGTGCGTGTAAATGCGTGTAAGTGTGTGTAAGTGCGTGTAAGTGCATGTAAGTACGTGTAAGTTTGTGTAAGTGAATGTAAGTTTGTGTGAGTATGTGAAAGTGCATGTAAGTGCGTGTAAGTGCGTGTAAGTGTGTGTAAGTGCGGGTAAGTGCGTGTAAGTGTGTATAACTGTGTGTAGGTGCGTGAAAGTGTGTGTACGTCTGTGTAAGTGTGTATTAGTACAGGTGAGTGCGTGTAAGAGCATGTAAGGGCATACAAGTGTGTGTAAGTGCGGTTTACGTTTGTGTAAGTGAGTGTAAGTGCGTGTAACTACGTGTAAGTTTGTGTAAGTGCGTGTAAGTGCATATGAGTGCTAAAAGTGAATGTCAGTGTTAGAAAGTGCGTGTAAGTATGTGTAAGTGCATGTGAGTACATGTAAGTGTGTGTAAGTGCGTGTAAGTACGTGTAAGTACGTGTAAGTGCGTGTATGTGCATGTTAGTGTGTGTAAGTGCGTGTAAGTGCGTGTAAGTACGTGTAAGTGTATGTAAGTATATGTAAGCACGTGTAAGTACGTATAAGTGCGTGTGAGTGTGTGTAAGTATATATAAGTGCGTGTAAGTGCATGTAAGTGTGTGTACGTACGTTTAAGTGTGTGTAAGTGAGTGTAAGTTTGTGTAAGTGTGTGTAAATGCGTGTAAGTGTGTGTAAGTGCGTGTAAGTATCTGTTACTGCATGTAAGTGCGTGTAAGTGTGTGTAAGTACGTGTAAGTTTGCATAAGTGCATGTAAGTGCGTGTAAGTGCTTGTAAGTACGTGAAAGTGCGTGTAAGTACGTGTACATGCAAGAAAGAATGTATAAGTGCGTGTAAGTGCGTGTAAGTGTGTATAAGTACGTGTAAGTTTGTGTAAGTGCATGTAAGTTCCTGTGAGTATGTGTAAGTGCGTGTACGTGCGTGTAAGTGCATGTAAGTGTGTGTAAGTGCATGTAAGTGCATGTAAGTGCATGTAAGTGCATGTAAGTGCATGTAAGTGCATGTAAGTGCATGTAAGTGCATGTAAGTGCATGTAAGTGCATGTAAGTGCATGTAAGTGCATGTAAGTGCATGTAAGTGCATGTAAGTGCATGTAAGTGCATGTAAGTGCATGTAAGTGCATGTAAGTGCATGTAAGTGCATGTAAGTGCATGTAAGTGCATGTAAGTGCATGTAAGTGCATGTAAGTGCATGTAAGTGCATGTAAGTGCATGTAAGTGCATGTAAGTGCATGTAAGTGCATGTAAGTGCATGTAAGTGCATGTAAGTGCATGTAAGTGCATGTAAGTGCATGTAAGTGCATGTAAGTGCATGTAAGTGCATGTAAGTGCATGTAAGTGCATGTAAGTGCATGTAAGTGCATGTAAGTGCATGTAAGTGCATGTAAGTGCATGTAAGTGCATGTAAGTGCATGTAAGTGCATGTAAGTGCATGTAAGTGCATGTAAGTGCATGTAAGTGCATGTAAGTGCATGTAAGTGCATGTAAGTGCATGTAAGTGCATGTAAGTGCATGTAAGTGCATGTAAGTGCATGTAAGTGCATGTAAGTGCATGTAAGTGCATGTAAGTGCATGTAAGTGCATGTAAGTGCATGTAAGTGCATGTAAGTGCATGTAAGTGCATGTAAGTGCATGTAAGTGCATGTAAGTGCATGTAAGTGCATGTAAGTGCATGTAAGTGCATGTAAGTGCATGTAAGTGCATGTAAGTGCATGTAAGTGCATGTAAGTGCATGTAAGTGCATGTAAGTGCATGTAAGTGCATGTAAGTGCATGTAAGTGCATGTAAGTGCATGTAAGTGCATGTAAGTGCATGTAAGTGCATGTAAGTGCATGTAAGTGCATGTAAGTGCATGTAAGTGCATGTAAGTGCATGTAAGTGCATGTAAGTGCATGTAAGTGCATGTAAGTGCATGTAAGTGCATGTAAGTGCATGTAAGTGCATGTAAGTGCATGTAAGTGCATGTAAGTGCATGTAAGTGCATGTAAGTGCATGTAAGTGCATGTAAGTGCATGTAAGTGCATGTAAGTGCATGTAAGTGCATGTAAGTGCATGTAAGTGCATGTAAGTGCATGTAAGTGCATGTAAGTGCATGTAAGTGCATGTAAGTGCATGTAAGTGCATGTAAGTGCATGTAAGTGCATGTAAGTGCATGTAAGTGCATGTAAGTGCATGTAAGTGCATGTAAGTGCATGTAAGTGCATGTAAGTGCATGTAAGTGCATGTAAGTGCATGTAAGTGCATGTAAGTGCATGTAAGTGCATGTAAGTGCATGTAAGTGCATGTAAGTGCATGTAAGTGCATGTAAGTGCATGTAAGTGCATGTAAGTGCATGTAAGTGCATGTAAGTGCATGTAAGTGCATGTAAGTGCATGTAAGTGCATGTAAGTGCATGTAAGTGCATGTAAGTGCATGTAAGTGCATGTAAGTGCATGTAAGTGCATGTAAGTGCATGTAAGTGCATGTAAGTGCATGTAAGTGCATGTAAGTGCATGTAAGTGCATGTAAGTGCATGTAAGTGCATGTAAGTGCATGTAAGTGCATGTAAGTGCATGTAAGTGCATGTAAGTGCATGTAAGTGCATGTAAGTGCATGTAAGTGCATGTAAGTGCATGTAAGTGCATGTAAGTGCATGTAAGTGCATGTAAGTGCATGTAAGTGCATGTAAGTGCATGTAAGTGCATGTAAGTGCATGTAAGTGCATGTAAGTGCATGTAAGTGCATGTAAGTGCATGTAAGTGCATGTAAGTGCATGTAAGTGCATGTAAGTGCATGTAAGTGCATGTAAGTGCATGTAAGTGCATGTAAGTGCATGTAAGTGCATGTAAGTGCATGTAAGTGCATGTAAGTGCATGTAAGTGCATGTAAGTGCATGTAAGTGCATGTAAGTGCATGTAAGTGCATGTAAGTGCATGTAAGTGCATGTAAGTGCATGTAAGTGCATGTAAGTGCATGTAAGTGCATGTAAGTGCATGTAAGTGCATGTAAGTGCATGTAAGTGCATGTAAGTGCATGTAAGTGCATGTAAGTGCATGTAAGTGCATGTAAGTGCATGTAAGTGCATGTAAGTGCATGTAAGTGCATGTAAGTGCATGTAAGTGCATGTAAGTGCATGTAAGTGCATGTAAGTGCATGTAAGTGCATGTAAGTGCATGTAAGTGCATGTAAGTGCATGTAAGTGCATGTAAGTGCATGTAAGTGCATGTAAGTGCATGTAAGTGCATGTAAGTGCATGTAAGTGCATGTAAGTGCATGTAAGTGCATGTAAGTGCATGTAAGTGCATGTAAGTGCATGTAAGTGCATGTAAGTGCATGTAAGTGCATGTAAGTGCATGTAAGTGCATGTAAGTGCATGTAAGTGCATGTAAGTGCATGTAAGTGCATGTAAGTGCATGTAAGTGCATGTAAGTGCATGTAAGTGCATGTAAGTGCATGTAAGTGCATGTAAGTGCATGTAAGTGCATGTAAGTGCATGTAAGTGCATGTAAGTGCATGTAAGTGCATGTAAGTGCATGTAAGTGCATGTAAGTGCATGTAAGTGCATGTAAGTGCATGTAAGTGCATGTAAGTGCATGTAAGTGCATGTAAGTGCATGTAAGTGCATGTAAGTGCATGTAAGTGCATGTAAGTGCATGTAAGTGCATGTAAGTGCATGTAAGTGCATGTAAGTGCATGTAAGTGCATGTAAGTGCATGTAAGTGCATGTAAGTGCATGTAAGTGCATGTAAGTGCATGTAAGTGCATGTAAGTGCATGTAAGTGCATGTAAGTGCATGTAAGTGCATGTAAGTGCATGTAAGTGCATGTAAGTGCATGTAAGTGCATGTAAGTGCATGTAAGTGCATGTAAGTGCATGTAAGTGCATGTAAGTGCATGTAAGTGCATGTAAGTGCATGTAAGTGCATGTAAGTGCATGTAAGTGCATGTAAGTGCATGTAAGTGCATGTAAGTGCATGTAAGTGCATGTAAGTGCATGTAAGTGCATGTAAGTGCATGTAAGTGCATGTAAGTGCATGTAAGTGCATGTAAGTGCATGTAAGTGCATGTAAGTGCATGTAAGTGCATGTAAGTGCATGTAAGTGCATGTAAGTGCATGTAAGTGCATGTAAGTGCATGTAAGTGCATGTAAGTGCATGTAAGTGCATGTAAGTGCATGTAAGTGCATGTAAGTGCATGTAAGTGCATGTAAGTGCATGTAAGTGCATGTAAGTGCATGTAAGTGCATGTAAGTGCATGTAAGTGCATGTAAGTGCATGTAAGTGCATGTAAGTGCATGTAAGTGCATGTAAGTGCATGTAAGTGCATGTAAGTGCATGTAAGTGCATGTAAGTGCATGTAAGTGCATGTAAGTGCATGTAAGTGCATGTAAGTGCATGTAAGTGCATGTAAGTGCATGTAAGTGCATGTAAGTGCATGTAAGTGCATGTAAGTGCATGTAAGTGCATGTAAGTGCATGTAAGTGCATGTAAGTGCATGTAAGTGCATGTAAGTGCATGTAAGTGCATGTAAGTGCATGTAAGTGCATGTAAGTGCATGTAAGTGCATGTAAGTGCATGTAAGTGCATGTAAGTGCATGTAAGTGCATGTAAGTGCATGTAAGTGCATGTAAGTGCATGTAAGTGCATGTAAGTGCATGTAAGTGCATGTAAGTGCATGTAAGTGCATGTAAGTGCATGTAAGTGCATGTAAGTGCATGTAAGTGCATGTAAGTGCATGTAAGTGCGTGTAAGTTTGTGTAAGTGTGTGTAAATGCATGTAAGTGTAGGTAAGTGCGTTTAAGTGCGTGTAAGTGTGTGTAAGTGTGTATAAGTGTGTATAAGTTCGTGTAAGTGCGTGTAAGTGTGTGTAAGTGCATGTAAGTGCGTGAAAGTACGTATAAGTGCGTGTAAGTACAGGAAAGTGTGTATAAGTGCGTGTAAGTGCGTGTAAGTGCGTGAAAGTATGCATAAGTTAGGGTAAGTGCATGGAAGTTCCTGTGCGTGTGTGTAAGTGCGTGTAAGTGTGTGCAAGTGATTGTAAGTACGTATAAGTGTGTGTGAGTGCATGTAAGTACGTGTAAGTACGTGTAGGTACAAGTAAGTACGTGCAAGTGTGTATAAATGTGAGTAAGTGTGTGTAAGTACGTGTAAGTGCGTGTAAGTGCGTGTAAGTATGTGTACGTACGTGTAAGTGCGTGTAAGTACGTGTAAGTGCGTGTAAGTGCCTGCAAGTACGTGTCAGTATGTGTAAGTAAGTGTGAGTACGTGAAATTTTGTGTAAGTGACTGTCAGTTCGTGTAAATGCGTGTAAGTGCGTGTAACTGTGTGTAAGTACGTGTAAGTGTGTGTAAGTACGTATAAGTGTGTGTAAGTGTGTATAAGTGTGTATAAATGTGTCTAAGTGCATGTAAGTGTGTGTAAGTGTGTGTAAATGCGTGTAAGTATGTGTAAGTACGTGTAAGTGCATATAAGTTTGTGTAAGTGCGTGAAAGTGCGTCTACCTGTGTGTAAGTGCGTGTAAGTGTGTGTAAGTGTGTGTAAATGCGTGTAAGTATGTGTAAGTACGTGTAAGTGCATATAAGTTTGTGTAAGTGCGTGAAAGTGCGTCTACCTGTGTGTAAGTGCGTGTTGGTGTGAATGAGTGCGTATAAGACCGTGTAAGGGCATACAAGTACGTGTAAGTGCGGTTTACGTTCGGGTAGGTGAGTGTAAGTGCATGTAAGTACGTGTAAGTTTGTGTAAGTGCGTGTTGGTGTGTATGAGTGCGTATAAGACCGTGTAAGGGCATACAAGTACGTGTAAGTGCGGTTTACGTTCGGGTAGGTGAGTGTAAGTGCATGTAAGTACGTGTAAGTTTGTGTAAGTGCGTGTAAGTGCGTGCAAGTGCTAAAAGTGTATGTCAGTGCATGTAAGTGCATGTGAGTACGTGTATTTTCTGTTTCAGTTTGTGTAGGTGCGTGTAAGTGTGTGTAAGTTTGTGTAAGTGCGTAGAAGTATGTGTAAGTACGTGTAAGTTGGTGTAAGTGCGTATAAGTGCGTATAAGTGTGTATAAGTACGTGTAAGTTTGTGTAAGTGCATGTAAGTTCCTGTGAGTATGTGTAAGTGCGTGTACGTGCGTGTAAGTGCATGTAAGTGTGTGTAAGTACGTGTAAGTGCATGTAAGCACGTGTAAGTACGTGTAAGTGCATGTAAGTGCGTGTAAGTGCATGTAAGTGCGTGTAAGTGCGTGTAAGCACGTGTAAGTGTGTGTAAGTGCATGTAAGTGCATGTAAGTGCGTGTAAGTGCGTGTAAGTGCGTGTAAGTACTTGTCAGTTTGTGTAAGTGCGTGTAAGTGCGTGTAAGTACGTGTAAGTGCATGTAAGTGCATGTAAGTATGTGTGAGTACGTGTAAGTACGTGTAAGTTCGTGTAAGGGACTGTCAGTTTGTGTAAGTGCGTGTAAGTGAGTGTAAGTGCGTGTAGGTGCGTGTAAGTGTGTGTAAGTGTGTGTAAGTGCATGTAAGTGCATATAAGGGTGTGTAAGTGTGTTTAAGTGTGTGTAAGTGTGTGTAAGTATGTGTACGTATGTATAAGTGGATGTAAGTGTGTGTAAGTACATGTAAGTGCGTGTAAGTGCATATAAGTACGTGTAGGTGTGTATAAGTACGTGTAAGTACGTGTAAGTGTGTGTAAGTATGTGTAAGTGGATGTAAGTATGTGTAGGTGCGTCTAAGCGCATGTAAGTGCATGTAAATGCGTTTAAGTGCGTATAAGTGCATATAAGTGCATATAAGTAAGTGTAAGTGCGTATAATTGCGTATAAGTGCGTGTAAGTGCGTGTAAGTGTGGTGTAAATGCGTGTAAGTGCGTGTTAGTGCGTATAAGTGTATGTAAGTGTGTGTAAGTGTGTGTAAGTGCGTAGAAGTATGTGTAAGTACGTGTAAGTTGGTGTAAGTGCGTATAAGTGCGTATAAGTGCATGTAAGTGCGTATAAGTGTGTATAAGTGCATGCAAGTGCGAGTAAGTTTGTGTAAGTAAGCGTAAGTGCATGTAAGTGCATGTAAGTGTGTGTAAATGCGTGTAAGTACGTATAAGTGCGTGTAAGTGCGTGTAAGTGTGGTGTAAATGCGTGTAAGTGCGTGTTAGTGCGTATAAGTGTATGTAAGTGTGTGTAAGTGTGTGTAAGTGCGTAGAAGTATGTGTAAGTACGTGTAAGTTGGTGTAAGTGCGTATAAGTGCGTATAAGTGCATGTAAGTGCGTATAAGTGTGTATAAGTGCATGCAAGTGCGAGTAAGTTTGTGTAAGTAAGCGTAAGTGCATGTAAGTGCATGTAAGTGTGTGTAAATGCGTGTAAGTACGTATAAGTGCGTGTAAGTGCGTGTAAGTGTGGTGTAAATGCGTGTAAGTGCGTGTTAGTGCGTATAAGTGTATGTAAGTGTGTGTAAGTGTGTGTAAGTGCGTAGAAGTATGTGTAAGTACGTGTAAGTTGGTGTAAGTGCGTATAAGTGCGTATAAGTGCATGTAAGTGCGTATAAGTGTGTATAAGTGCATGCAAGTGCGAGTAAGTTTGTGTAAGTAAGCGTAAGTGCATGTAAGTGCATGTAAGTGTGTGTAAATGCGTGTAAGTACGTATAAGTGCGTGTAAGTGCGTGTAAGTGTGGTGTAAATGCGTGTAAGTGCGTGTTAGTGCGTATAAGTGTATGTAAGTGTGTGTAAGTGTGTGTAAGTGCGTAGAAGTATGTGTAAGTACGTGTAAGTTGGTGTAAGTGCGTATAAGTGCGTATAAGTGCATGTAAGTGCGTATAAGTGTGTATAAGTGCATGCAAGTGCGAGTAAGTTTGTGTAAGTAAGCGTAAGTGCATGTAAGTGCATGTAAGTGTGTGTAAATGCGTGTAAGTACGTATAAGTGCGTGTAAGTGCGTGTAAGTGTGGTGTAAATGCGTGTAAGTGCGTGTTAGTGCGTATAAGTGTATGTAAGTGTGTGTAAGTGTGTGTAAGTGCGTAGAAGTATGTGTAAGTACGTGTAAGTTGGTGTAAGTGCGTATAAGTGCGTATAAGTGCATGTAAGTGCGTATAAGTGTGTATAAGTGCATGCAAGTGCGAGTAAGTTTGTGTAAGTAAGCGTAAGTGCATGTAAGTGCATGTAAGTGTGTGTAAATGCGTGTAAGTACGTATAAGTGCGTGTAAGTGCGTGTAAGTGTGGTGTAAATGCGTGTAAGTGCGTGTTAGTGCGTATAAGTGTATGTAAGTGTGTGTAAGTGTGTGTAAGTGCGTAGAAGTATGTGTAAGTACGTGTAAGTTGGTGTAAGTGCGTATAAGTGCGTATAAGTGCATGTAAGTGCGTATAAGTGTGTATAAGTGCATGCAAGTGCGAGTAAGTTTGTGTAAGTAAGCGTAAGTGCATGTAAGTGCATGTAAGTGTGTGTAAATGCGTGTAAGTACGTATAAGTGCGTGTAAGTGCGTGTAAGTGTGGTGTAAATGCGTGTAAGTGCGTGTTAGTGCGTATAAGTGTATGTAAGTGTGTGTAAGTGTGTGTAAGTGCGTAGAAGTATGTGTAAGTACGTGTAAGTTGGTGTAAGTGCGTATAAGTGCGTATAAGTGCATGTAAGTGCGTATAAGTGTGTATAAGTGCATGCAAGTGCGAGTAAGTTTGTGTAAGTAAGCGTAAGTGCATGTAAGTGCATGTAAGTGTGTGTAAATGCGTGTAAGTACGTATAAGTGCGTGTAAGTGCGTGTAAGTGTGGTGTAAATGCGTGTAAGTGCGTGTTAGTGCGTATAAGTGTATGTAAGTGTGTGTAAGTGTGTGTAAGTGCGTAGAAGTATGTGTAAGTACGTGTAAGTTGGTGTAAGTGCGTATAAGTGCGTATAAGTGCATGTAAGTGCGTATAAGTGTGTATAAGTGCATGCAAGTGCGAGTAAGTTTGTGTAAGTAAGCGTAAGTGCATGTAAGTGCATGTAAGTGTGTGTAAATGCGTGTAAGTACGTATAAGTGCGTGTAAGTGCGTGTAAGTGTGGTGTAAATGCGTGTAAGTGCGTGTTAGTGCGTATAAGTGTATGTAAGTGTGTGTAAGTGTGTGTAAGTGCGTAGAAGTATGTGTAAGTACGTGTAAGTTGGTGTAAGTGCGTATAAGTGCGTATAAGTGCATGTAAGTGCGTATAAGTGTGTATAAGTGCATGCAAGTGCGAGTAAGTTTGTGTAAGTAAGCGTAAGTGCATGTAAGTGCATGTAAGTGTGTGTAAATGCGTGTAAGTACGTATAAGTGCGTGTAAGTGCGTGTAAGTGTGGTGTAAATGCGTGTAAGTGCGTGTTAGTGCGTATAAGTGTATGTAAGTGTGTGTAAGTGTGTGTAAGTGCGTAGAAGTATGTGTAAGTACGTGTAAGTTGGTGTAAGTGCGTATAAGTGCGTATAAGTGCATGTAAGTGCGTATAAGTGTGTATAAGTGCATGCAAGTGCGAGTAAGTTTGTGTAAGTAAGCGTAAGTGCATGTAAGTGCATGTAAGTGTGTGTAAATGCGTGTAAGTACGTATAAGTGCGTGTAAGTGCGTGTAAGTGTGGTGTAAATGCGTGTAAGTGCGTGTTAGTGCGTATAAGTGTATGTAAGTGTGTGTAAGTGTGTGTAAGTGCGTAGAAGTATGTGTAAGTACGTGTAAGTTGGTGTAAGTGCGTATAAGTGCGTATAAGTGCATGTAAGTGCGTATAAGTGTGTATAAGTGCATGCAAGTGCGAGTAAGTTTGTGTAAGTAAGCGTAAGTGCATGTAAGTGCATGTAAGTGTGTGTAAATGCGTGTAAGTACGTATAAGTGCGTGTAAGTGCGTGTAAGTGTGGTGTAAATGCGTGTAAGTGCGTGTTAGTGCGTATAAGTGTATGTAAGTGTGTGTAAGTGTGTGTAAGTGCGTAGAAGTATGTGTAAGTACGTGTAAGTTGGTGTAAGTGCGTATAAGTGCGTATAAGTGCATGTAAGTGCGTATAAGTGTGTATAAGTGCATGCAAGTGCGAGTAAGTTTGTGTAAGTAAGCGTAAGTGCATGTAAGTGCATGTAAGTGTGTGTAAATGCGTGTAAGTACGTATAAGTGCGTGTAAGTGCGTGTAAGTGTGGTGTAAATGCGTGTAAGTGCGTGTTAGTGCGTATAAGTGTATGTAAGTGTGTGTAAGTGTGTGTAAGTGCGTAGAAGTATGTGTAAGTACGTGTAAGTTGGTGTAAGTGCGTATAAGTGCGTATAAGTGCATGTAAGTGCGTATAAGTGTGTATAAGTGCATGCAAGTGCGAGTAAGTTTGTGTAAGTAAGCGTAAGTGCATGTAAGTGCATGTAAGTGTGTGTAAATGCGTGTAAGTACGTATAAGTGCGTGTAAGTGCGTGTAAGTGTGTGTAAGTGTGTGTAAGTTTGTGTAAGTGCGTAGAAGTATGTGTAAGTACGTGTAAGTTGGTGTAAGTGCGTATAAGTGCGTATAAGTGCATGTAAGTGCGTATAAGTGTGTATAAGTGCATGCAAGTGCGTGTAAGTTTGTGTAAGTAAGCGTAAGTGCATGTAAGTGCATGTAAGTGTGTGTAAATGCGTGTAAGTACGTATAAGTGCATGTAAGTGCGTGTAAGTGTGTGCTAGTGCGTGTAAGTGCGTATAAGTGCGTGTAAGGGCGTGTAAGTGTGTGGAAGCACGTGTAAGTGCGTGTAAGTATGTGTAAGTGCGTGTGAGTGTGAGTAAGTACGTGTGAGTGTGTGTAATAATGTATAAGTGCGTGTACGTGTGTGTAAGCATGTGTAAGTGCGTGTTAGTACGTGTAAGTGCGTATACATGCGTGTAAGTGCGTGTAAGTGTATGTAAGTTTGTGTAAGTGTGTATAAATGCATCTAGGTGTGTGTAAGTGCGTGTTAGTGCGTGTCACTTCATGTAAGTTTGTGTAAGTGCGTGTAAGTACGTGTAAGTTTGTGTAAGTGCGTGCAAGTATGTGTAAGTGCATGTAAGCGTGTGTAAGTGCGTATAGGTACGTGTAAGTTTGTGTAAGTGTATGTAAGTTCCTGTGAGTGTGTGTAAGTGCGTGTAAGTGCATGTAAGTGCGTGTAAGTGTGTGTGTGTGTGTGTATGTGCACATACGTATGTGTAAGTACGTGTAAGTGCAAGTAAGTGCGTGTAAGTGCATGTAAGTGTGTGTAAGTGCGTATAAGCACGTGTAAGTGCGTGTAAGTACGAGTAAGTGTGTGTACGTGCGTGTAAGTGCGTGTAAGTGTGTGTAAATGCATGTAAGTACATGTTAGTGCGTGTAAGTGTGTGTAAGTGTGTGTAAGTGCGTGTAAGTGCGTAAAAGTACCTGTAAGTACGTGTAAGTACGTGTAAGTTCGTGTAAGTGACTGTCAGTTCGTGTAAGTACGTATACGTGCGTGTAAGTGCATGTAAGTGCGTGTAAGTACGTGTAAGTGCGTATCGGTGTGTGTAAATGCGTGTAAGTGCGTGTAAGTGTGGTGTAAATGCGTGTAAGTGCGTGTTAGTGCGTATAAGTGTATGTAAGTGTGTGTAAGTGTGTGTAAGTGCGTATAAGTGTATATAAGTACATATAAGTGCGTGTTAGTGTGTGTAAGTGTGTGTTAGTGCGTGTAAGTGCGTGTAAATGCTTGTAAGTGCTTGTAAGTGTGTGTAAGTGCATGTAAGTGCGTATCAGTGCATGTAATTGTGTGTAAGTATGTTTAAGTGTGTGTAAGTGTGTGTAAGTGTGTGTAACTGCGTGTAAGTGCGTGTAAGTATGTGTAAGTGCGTGTAAGTGCGTGTAAGTGTGTGTAGGTGCATGTAGGGACGTGTAAGTGTATGTACGTGTGTGTAAGTGCGTATAAGTGCGTGTAAGTACGTGTAAGTGCGTGTAAGTACGTGTAAGTGCATGTAAGTACGTGTAAGTGCGTGTAAGTACGTCGAAGTACGTGTAAGTGCGTGTACGTTCATGTAAGTGCGTGTAAGGGTGTGTAAGTGCGTGTAAGTGCGTGTAAGTGCGTGTAGGTATGTGTAAGTGCGTGTAAGTGTGTGTAAGTGTGTGTAAGTACATGTAAGTGAGTGTAAGTGCATGTAAGTACGTGTAAGTTTGTGTAAGTGAATGTAAGTTTGTGTAAGTGTGTATAAGTGCATGTTAGTACGTGTAAGTGCGTGTAAGTGCGAGTAAGTGCGTGTAAGTACGTGTAAGTATGTGTAAGTGCATGAAAGTGCGTGTAAGTGTGTATAAGTGCGTGTAAGTGTGTGTTAGTGCGTGTGAGTGCGTGTAAGAGTGTGTAAGTGCATGTAAGTGCGTGTAAGTACGGTTTCAGTTCGTGTAAGTGAGTGTAAGTGCGTGTAAGTACGTGTAAGTTGTGTAAGTGCGTGTAAGTGTGTGTAAGTACTAAAAGTGTGTGTAAGTGCGTGTAAGTGTGTGTAAGTGCGTGTAAGTGCAGTTTAAGTTTGTGTAAGTGCTTCTAAGTACGTGTAAGTGCGTGTAAGAATGTGTAAGTGCGTGTAAGTGCATGTAAGTACGTGTAAGTGCACTTTAAGTGGATATAATTTCGTGTAAGTTCGTGTAAGTGCGTGTAAGTGTGTGTAAGTG
>SZWC01006767.1:4335-27122 GCA_023375785.1 Penium margaritaceum | reverse complement strand
TCCTCACTGTCAGAGATGGGGGGAGGGTCAAGCATCATCCTCAGACAGGCTGTCTGGATTTTTTTGTTGTGTGGCAATTGCAGCCTCGTTCACAATGTATGAGGTGGCAGCACCATGATCCAATACCGTAGTAGCAGGGTCCACCTTGGACCCTGCTATCAGATAGTATGCATGCATGGAGATATGGCTTAGGTGAGTTGGCTAACATCCACACGTGATGTCTGGGTCGATGCATGTACGAAACAAAAAAAAAAAGGTGCCGAGGGTCGAAATGTCAGTCTCGAGAAAAAACCGAGTCCAGGCCTTCCGGATGTCCCCCACACCCAGATTGTGTTCTGGGTGGTCTCCGGTTGCCCCACGCCCCCACATCCACATCGATGTTACATCGATGTGGACCGCGGTGCCGTTGCCGTTGTAGTGGCCCTACAACGGACAACGAAGTCAACATTGGTATGTAAGTACGTGTAAGTGCGTGTAAGTGCATGTAAGTACGTGTAAGTCCATGTAAGTATGAATAAGTGCGTGAAACTGCGTGTAAGTGGAGATAAGTGTGTGCAAGTACGTGTATGTTTGTGTAGGTGAATGTAAGTTTATGTAAGTGTGTATAAGTGTGTGTAAGTTTGTGTAAGTACGTGTAAGTATGTCTAAGTGCGTGTAAGTGTGTGTAAGTGCATGCAAGTGCATGTAAGTACATGTTAGTGCATGTAAGTGTCTGTAAGTGTGTGTAAGTATGTATAAGTGCGTTTAAGTACGTATAAGTGCGTGAAAGTCCATGTGAGTACGAATGAGTGCGTGTGAGTGCTCGTAAGTATGTATAAGTGCATGTAAGTGCGTGTAAGTGCGTGGAAGTGCGTGTAAGTACGTGTAAGTGCATGTACGTGCGTGTAAGTGCATATAACTGCATATAAGTGTGGTTTTAGTATGTGAAAGTTCGTATAAGTACGTGTAAGTGCGTGTATTTATGTGTAAGTACGTGTAAGTGCGTGTAAGTGCGTGTAAGTAAGTATACGTGCGTATAAGTACGTGTAAGTGTGTGTAAGTGCGTGTAAGTACGTGTAAGTGCGTGTTAGTGCGTGTTAAAGTGTGTAAGTGCGTGTAAGTGCGTGTAAGTGTGTGTAAGTACGTGTAAGTGCGTGTTAGTGCGTGTTAAAGTGTGTAAGTGCGTGTAAGTGCGTGTAAGTGTGTGTAAGTACGTGTAAGTGCATGTAAGTACGTGTAAGTGTGTATAACTGCGTAAAGGTGTGTGTAAGTGCGTGTAAGTTCGTGTAAGTGCGTGTAAGTGCATGTAAGTGCGTGTAAGTACGTGTAATTGCGTGAAAGTGCGTGTGAGTGCATGTGAGTACGTGTAAGTATGTGTAAGTGCGTGTCAGCATGTGTAAGTGTGTGTAAGTGCGTGTAAGTGTGTATAAGGGCGTTCAAGTTTGTGTAAGTGTGTGTAAATGCGTGTAAGTGTGTGTAAGTATGTGTAAGTGCATGTAAGTGCGTGTAAGTATGTGTAAGTATGTGTAAGGTCGTGTAAGAACTTGTAAGAGCGTGTAAGTGCGTGTAAGTGTGTGTAAGTGCGTGTAAGTATGTTTAAGTGCGTATAAGTGTGCGTAAGTACGTGTAAGTGCGTGTAAGTTTGTGTTTGTGCATGTAAGTGCGTGAAAGTATGTGTAAGTGCGTGTAAGTGCGTGTAAGTGCAAGAAAGTGCGTATAAGTGCATGTAAGTACGTATAAGTGCGTGTAAGTTCCTGTGAGTGCGTGTAAGTGCGTGTAAGTGTATGTAAGTGCGTGTAAGTGTATGTAAGTACGTGCAAGTATGTGTAAGTGCGTGTAAGTGCGTGTAAGTACGTGTAAGTACGTGTAAGTGCAAGTAAGTACGTTTAAGTGCATATAAGTGTGTATAAGTGCGTGTAAGCACGTGTAAGTGTGTGTAAGTACGTTTAAGTGCATGTAAGTGCGTGTAAGTGCGTGTTCGTACATGTAAGTGCGTGTAAGTGAGTGTAAGTATGTGTAACTGCGTGTAAGTGTGTGTAAGTACGTGTAAGTACCTGTAAGTACATGTAAGTGCGTGTAAGTGCATGTAAGTACGTGTAAGTTCGTGTAAGTGAATGTTGGTTTGTGCAAGTACGTGTAAGTGCGTGTAAGTGGATGTAAGTGCGTGTAAGTGCGTATAAGTGCGTGTAAGTGTGTGTAAGTGTGTGTAAGTGTGTGTAGGTGTGTGTAAGTACACGGAAGTGTGTGTAAGTGCATGTAAGTACGTGTAAGTTTGCGTAAGTGAATGAAAGTTCATGTAAGTGCATGTAAGTGCATATTAGTACGTGTAAGTGCGTGTAAGTGTGTATAAGTGCGTGTAAGTACGTGTAAGTGCGTGTATGTGCATGAAAGTGTGTGTAAGTGTGTGTAAGTGCGTGTAAGTGTGTATAAGTGCGTGTAAGTACGTGTAAGTGCGTGTATGTGCATGAAAGTGTGTGTAAGTGTGTGTAAGTGCGTGTAAGTGTGTGTTAGTACGTGTGAGTATGTGTAAGAGTGTGTAAGTGCATTGTAGTGCGTGTAAGTACGGTTTACGTTCCTGTAAGTGAGTATACGTGCGTGTAAGTACGTGTAAGTTCGTGGAAGTGCGTGTAAGTACGTGTAAGTGCTAAAATTGCGTGTAAGTGCGTGTAAGTGCGTGTCCGTGCGTGTAAGTGCAGTTTAAGCTTGTGTAAGTGAGTGTAGGTGCGTGTAAGTGCGTGTAAGTATGTATAAGTGCGTGTAAGTGTGTGTAAGTGCGTGTAAGTACACTTTAAGTGGATATAATGTTGTGTAAGTTTATGTAAGTACTTGTAAGTGTGTGTAAGTGTGTGTAAGTGCGTGTAAGTGTGTGTGAGTGCGTGTAGGTGCGTATAAGTGCGTATAAGTGTGTGCAAGTGTGTGTCAGTGCATATAAGTGCGTGTAAGTACGTGTAAGTGCAGTTTAAGTTTATGTTAGTGCATGTAAGTCAATGTAAGTGTGTGTAAGTATGTGTAAGTATGTGTAAGTATGTGTAAGTGCATGTAAGTGCATGTACGTACGTGTAAGTACATATAAGTACGTGTAAGTACAAGTAAGTATGTGTACCTACGTGTAAGTGCATGTAAGAACGTGTAAGTGCATGTAAGTGCGTACAAGTGCGTGTAAGTGGGTGTAAGTGTGTGTAAGTGCAAGTAAGTGCATGTAAGTACGTGTAAGTTCATGTAAGTGTGTGTAAGTGCGTGTAAGTGCGTTTAAGTGCGTGTAAGTACGTATAAGTGTGTGTAAGTGCGTGTAAGTTTGTGTAAGTGCGTGTAAGTGCATGTATGTGGATGTAAGTGCGTGTAAGTGCGTGTAAGTGCATGTAAGTGCGTGTAAGTGCGTGTAAGTGCGTGTACGTACGTATAAGTTTGTGTAAGTACGTGTAAGTTCCCGTGAGTACGTGTAAGTACGTATAAGTGCGTGAAAGTGCGTGTAAGTGCGTGTAAGTGCAAGAAAGTGTGTGTAAGTGCATGTAAGTGCGTATAAGTACGTGTAAGTTTGTGTAAGTTCATGTAAGTTCCTGTGAGTGTGTGTAAGTGCATGTAAGTACGTGTAAGTGCATGTAAGTGTGTGTAAGTGTGTATAAGTGCATGTAATTTCATGTAAGTACGTGGAAGTACGTGTAAGTACAAGTAAGTACGTGTAAGTGTGTGTAAGTGTATGTAAGTGTATGTAAGCATGTGTAAGTACGTGTAAGTGCGTGTAAGTGCGTGTAAGTGCATACAAGTGTGTTTAAGTGGGTGTAAGTGCGTGATAGTGTGTGTAAGTACGTGTAAGTACGTGTAAGTGTATATAAGTACGTGAAAGTGTGTATAAGTGCGTTTAAGTGCATGTAAGTGCAAGAAAGTGCGTGTAAGTGCATATAAGTGCATATAAGTGCGTGTAAGTACGTGTAAGTTTGTGTAAGTGCGTGTAAGTACGTGTAAGTGTATATAAGTACGTGAAAGTGTGTATAAGTGCGTTTAAGTGCATGTAAGTGCAAGAAAGTGCGTGTAAGTGCATATAAGTGCATATAAGTGCGTGTAAGTACGTGTAAGTTTGTGTAAGTGTGTATAAGTTCCTGTGAGTGTGTGTAAGTGCATGTAAGTGCATGTAAGTACGTGTAAGTGTGTGTAAGTGCGTGTAAGTACGTGTAAGTGGGTGTAAGTACGTGTAAGTGCGTGTAGGTACGTGTAAGTGCAAGAAAGTGCATGTAAGTGCATGTAAGTGCTTATACGTGCGTGTAAGTACGTGTAAGTTTGTGTAAGTGTGTGTAAGTTCCTGTGAGTACGTGTAAGTGCATGTAAATGCATGTAAGTGCGTGTAAGTGTGTGTAAGTGCGTGTAAGTATGTGTAAGTGTGTGTAAGTATGTGTAAGTACGTGTAAGTACGTGTAAGTACCTGTGAGTGTGTGTAAGTGCATGTAAGTGCATGTAAGTACGTGTAAGTGTGTGTAAGTGCGTGTAAGTACGTGTAAGTGGGTGTAAGTACGTGTAAGTATGTGTAAGAACGTGAAAGTGCAAGTAAGTGCGTTTAAGTGCATGTAAGTGTGTGTAAGTGCGTGTAAGCACGTGTAAGTGTGTGTAAGTGCGTGTAAGTACGTGTAAGTGCGTGTAAGTGCATGTAAGTGCGTGTAAGTGCGTGTAAGTACGTGTAAGTGCGTGTAAGTGCATGTAAGTGCGTGTAAGTGCGTATAAGTACGTATACGTTTGTGTAAGTACGTGTAAGTTCCTGTGAGTGTGTGTAAGTACGTGTAAGTGCGTGAAAGTGCGTGTATGTGCATATAAGTGCAAGAAAGTGTGTGTAAGTGCGTGTAAGTGCGTGTAAGTGCGTATAAGTATGTGTAAGTTTGTGTAAGTGCATGTAAGTTCCTATGAGTGTGTGTAAGTGCATGTAAGTACGTGTAAGTGCATGTAAGTGTGTGTAAGTGCATGTAAGTGCGTGTAAGTGCATGTAAGTATGTGTAAGTACGTGTAAGTGCAAGTAAGTACGTGTAAGTGTGTGTAAGTGCGTGTAAGTATATGAAAGTATGTGTAAGTACGTGTAAGTGTGTGTATGTACGTGTAAGTACGTGTAAGTACGTGTAAGTGCATATAAGTGCGTGTAAGTACGTGTAAGTGCATATAAGTGCCCTTAAGCGGGTGTAAGTGCGTGTAAGTATGTGTAAGCACGTGTAAGTACATGTAAGTGCATGTAAGTACGTGTAAGTGCATATAAGTGCGTGTAAGTACGTGTAAGTGCATATAAGTGCCCTTAAGCGGGTGTAAGTGCGTGTAAGTATGTGTAAGCACGTGTAAGTACATGTAAGTGCATGTAAGTCCGTGAAAGTGCGTGTAAGTGCGTGTAGGTACGTGTAAGTGCAAGAAAGTGCATGTAAGTGCATGTAAGTGCTTATACGTGCGTGTAAGTACGTGTAAGTTTGTGTAAGTGTGTGTAAGTTCCTGTGAGTACGTGTAAGTGCATGTAAATGCATGTAAGTGCGTGTAAGTGCGTGTAAGTATGTGTAAGTGTGTGTAAGTATGTGTAAGTACGTGTAAGTACGTGTAAGTACAAGTAAGTGCGTTTAAGTGCATGTAAGTGCGTGTAAGTGCGTGTAAGCACGTGTAAGTGTGTGTAAGTGCGTGTAAGTGCATGTAAGTGCGTGTAAGTGCATGTAAGTACGTGTAAGTGTGTATAATACGTGTAAGTTCGTGTAAGTGAATGTTAGTTCGTGGCTGTGTGTGTAAGTTCGTGTAAGTGCGTGTAAGTGGGTTTAAGTGTGTGTAAGTGCGTGTAAGCGCATGTAAGTGTGTGTAAGTAAGTGTAAGTGCATGTAAGTGTGTGTAAGTGCATGTAAGTATGTGTACGTTTGTGTAAGTGAATGTAAGTTTGTGTAAGTGCATGTAAGCGCATGTTAGTACGTGTAAGTGTGTGTAAGTACGTGTAAGTACGTGTAAGTGCCTGTAGGTGCGTGAAAGTGCGTGTACGTGTGTATAAGGGCGTGTAAGTGCATGTTAGTGTGTGTGAGTGCGTGTAAGAGTGTATAGGTGCATGTAAGTGAGTGTAAGTGCGGTTTAAAATCGTGTAAGTGAGTATAAGTGCGTGTAAGTACGTGTAAGTTCGTGTAAGTGCGTGCAAGTGCATGTAAGTGCTAAACGTGCATGTAAGTGCGTATAAGCTCGTGTAAGTGCGTGTTAGTACAGTTTAAGTTTATGTAAATGCGTATAAATGCGTGTAAGTGCGTGTAAGTATGTGTAAGTGCGTGTAAGAGTGTGTAAGTGCGTTTAAGTGTCCTTTAAGTGGATATGATTTTGTGTAAGTTCGTGTAAGTGTGTGTAAGTATGTGTAAGTACGTGTAAGTGTGTGTAAGTGCGTGTAAGTATGTATAAGTGCATGTAAGTGTGTGTAAGTGCGTGTAAGTACGTATACGTGCGTGTAAGTGTGTGTAAGTGCAGTTTACCTTCGTGTAAGTGCGTGTAAGTGCGTGTAAGTACGTGTAAGTATGTGTAAGTGTGTGTAAGTGCATGTAATTGCGTGTACGTACGTGTAAGTACGTGTAAGTACGTGTAAGTACAAGTAAGTACGTGTAAGTACGTGTAAGTGCGTGTAAGTACGTGTAAGTATGTGTAAGTGTGTGTAAGTGCATGTAATTGCGTGTACGTACGTGTAAGTACGTGTAAGTACGTGTAAGTACAAGTAAGTACGTGTAAGTACGTGTAAGTGTGTGTAAGTGCGTATAAGTGCGTATAAGTGTGTGTAAGTGCGTGTAAGTGTGTGTAAGTGTGTGTAAGTGGGTGTAAGTGCGTGTAAGTGCAAGTAAGTGTGTGTAAGTACGTGTAAGTGCATGTAAGTGTGTGTAAGTGTGTGTAAGTGCGTGTAAGTGCAAGTAAGTGTGTGTAAGTACGTGTAAGTGCATGTAAGTGTGTGTAAGTGTGTGTAAGTGTGTGTAAGTGTGTGTAAGTGTGTGTAAGTACGTATAAGTTTGTGTAAGTACGTGTAAGTGCATGTAAGTACGTGTAAGTGCTTGTAAGTGCGTGTAAGTGGGGTTTATGTTCGTGTAAGTGCGTGTAAGTACGTGTAAGTGGATGTAAGTGCGTTTTAGTGCGTGTAAGTGCGTGTAAGTGCAGTTTACGTGGATGTAATTTTGTGTTAGTTCGTGTAAGTGCGTGTAAGTACGTGTAAGTATGTGTAAGTGCGTGTACGTGCGTGTAAGTACGTGTAAGTACGTGTAAGTGTGTGTAAGTGCGTGCCTGTACGTATAAGTGCGTGTTAGTGCATGTAAGCAATTGTAAGTATGTGTAAGTGCGTGTAAGTGCATGTAAGTACATGCAAGTGTGTGTAGGTACCTATAAGTGCATGTAAGTGTGTGTAAGTGCGTGCCTGTACGTATAAGTGCGTGTTAGTGCATGTAAGCAATTGTAAGTATGTGTAAGTGCGTGTAAGTGCATGTAAGTACATGCAAGTGTGTGTAGGTACCTATAAGTGCATGTAAGTGTGGTGTAAGTATGAGTAAGTTCATGTAAGTGCATGTTAGTATGTAGAAGTGCGTGTAAGTGCGTGTAAGTGTGTATAAGTACGTGTAAATGTGTGTAAGTGCGTGTAAGTGCGTGTAAGTACGTATAAGTGCATGTAAGTGTCTGTTAGTGCGTATAAGTGTGTGTAAAAGCGTGTAAGTGTGTGTAAGTGCATGTAAGTGCGTGTAAGTGAATGTAAGTGCATGTAAGTGCATGTAAGTGCGTGTAAGTGCGTGTAACTGCGTGTAAGTCCGTGTAAGTGTGTGTAAGTGCACGTGCGTGCGAGTAAGTGCGTGTAAATGCGTGTAAGTGCGTGTAAGTACGTGTAAGTTTGTGTAAGTGCGTGTAACTGCGTATAAGTACGTGTAAGTGCATATAAGTGTGTGTGAGTGCGTGTAAGTACGGTTTAGGTTCGTGTAAGTGCGTGTAAGTGCGTGTAAGTGCGTGTACGTGTGTATAAGTGTGTCTAAGTGCGTGAAAGTGCGTGTAAGTGCAGTTTAAGTGGGTGTGATTTTGTGTAAGTTTGTATAAAAGCGTGTAAGTGCGTGTAAGTGCGTGTAAGTGAGTGTAAGTACAACTAAGTACACGTAAGTGCGCGTAAGTACGTGTAAGTGCGTGTAAGCGTGGGTAAGTGCGTGCAAGTACGTGTTAGTGTGTATATGTGTGTGTGTAAGTGTGTGTAAGTACGTGTAAGTGCATGTAAGTGCGTGTAAGTGCGTGTAAGTACGTACACGTATGTGTAAGTGCGTGTAAGTGCGTATAAGTACGTGTAAGTGTGTGTAAGTACGTGTAAGTACGTGTAAGTATGTGTAAGTGCGTGTTAGTGCGTGTAAGTGTGTGTAAAAGCGTATAAGTGTGTGTAAGTGTGTACAAGTGCATGTAAGTGCGTGTAAGTACATGTAAGTGCGTTTAAGTGCATGTAAGTGTGTGTAAGTGCGTGTACGTGCGTGTAAGTGCGTGTAAGTGCATGTAAGTATGTGTAAGTTTGTATAAGTGCGTGTAAGTGTGTGTAAGTGCGTGTCAGTACGTGTAATTGCATGTACGTTTGCGTAAGTATGTGTAAATTTGTGTAAGTGTGTGTAAGTGCGTGTAAGTATGTATAAGTGCATGTAAGTGTGTGTAAGTGCGTGTACGTGCGTGTAAGTGCGTGTAAGTGCATGTAAGTGCGTGTAAGTATGTGTAAGTGTGTGTAAGTACGTGTAAGTGCATGTAAGTGCGTGTAAGTATGTGTAAGTGTGTGTAAGTACGTGTAAGTGCATGTAAGTGCGTGTAAGTATGTGTAAGTGTGTGTAAGTACGTGTAAGTGCATGTAAGTGCGTGTAAGTATGTGTAAGTGTGTGTAAGTACGTGTAAGTATGTGTAAGTGCGTGTAAGTGCATGTAAGTGCGTGTAAGTATGTGTAAGTGTGTGTAAGTACGTGTAAGTATGTGTAAGTTTGTGTAAGTGAATGTAAGTTCGTGTAAGCACCACTGTGCAACCAGTTCGCACCACTCCGCAACCAGTTGGCACCACTCCCCAACCAGTTCACACCACTCTGCAACCTGTTCGCACCACTCCCAAACCAGTTCGCACAACTCCGCAACCAGTTCGCACCACTCCGCAGCCAGTTAGCACCACTCCGCAACAAGTTCGCACTACTCCGCAACCAGTTTGCACCACTCCGCAACCAGTTCGCACCACTCCGCAACCAGTTCGCACCACTCCGCAACAAGTTCGTACCACTCCGCAACCAGTTCACACCACTCCGCAACCAGTTCGCACCACTCCGCACCCAGTTCGCACCACTCTGCAACCAGTTCGCACCACTGCGCAACCAGTTCGCACCACTCCCCAACCAGTTCACACCACTCTACAACCTGTTCGCACCACTCCACAACCAGTTCGCACCACTCCGCAACCTGTTCGCACCACTCTGCAACCAGTTCGCACCACTGCGCAACCAGTTCGCACCACTCCCCAACCAGTTCACACCACTCTACAACCTGTTCGCACCACTCCACAACCAGTTCGCACCACTCCGCAACCTGTTCGCACCACTCTGCAACCAGTTCGCACCACTGCGCAACCAGTTCGCACCACTCCCCAACCAGTTCACACCACTCTACAACCTGTTCGCACCACTCCACAACCAGTTCGCACCACTCCGCAACCTGTTCGCACCACTCTGCAACCAGTTCGCACCACTGCGCAACCAGTTCGCACCACTCCCCAACCAGTTCACACCACTCTACAACCTGTTCGCACCACTCCACAACCAGTTCGCACCACTCCGCAACCTGTTCGCACCACTCTGCAACCAGTTCGCACCACTGCGCAACCAGTTCGCACCACTCCCCAACCAGTTCACACCACTCTACAACCTGTTCGCACCACTCCACAACCAGTTCGCACCACTCCGCAACCTGTTCGCACCACTCCGCAACAAGTTTGTACCACTCTGCAACCAGTTCACACCATTCCGCAACCAGTTTGTACCACTCCGCAACCAGTTCGTACCACTCCGCAACCCGTTCGCACCACTCCCCAACCAGTTCGCACAACTCCGCAACCAGTTCGTAACACTCCGCAACCAGTTCGCACCACTCCGCAACCAGTTCGCACCACTCTGCAACCAGTTCGCACCACTCCGCAACCAGTTCGCACCACTCCCCAACCAGTTCACACCACTCTGCAACCTGTTCGCACCACTCCCAAACCAGTTCGCACAACTCCGCAACCAGTTCGCACCACTCCGCAGCCAGTTAGCACCACTCCGCAATAAGTTCGCACTACTCCGCAACCAGTTTGCTCCACTCCGCAACCAGTTCGCACCACTCCGCAACCAGTTCGCACCACTCCGCAACCAGTTCGCATCACTCGGCAACCAAGTCGCACCACTCCGCAACCAGTTTGGACAACTCCGCAACCGGTTCACCACTCCGCAACCAGTTCGCACCACTCCACAACCAGTTCGCACCACTCCGCAACCAGTTCGCACCACTCCACCGCCAGTTCACACCACTCCTCAACAAGTTCTCACCACTCAGCAACCAGTTCCCACCACTCCGAAGCCAGTTCGCACCACTCCGGAACCAGTTTGTACCACTCCGCAACCCGTTCGCACCACTCCGCAACCAGTTCGCATCACTCCGCAACCAGTTCGGACCACTCCGCAACCAGTTCGCACCACTCCCCAACCAGTTCGCACCACTCCGCAACCAGTTCGTACCACTCCGCAACCCGTTCGCACCACTCCGCAACCAAGTCGCACCACTCCGCCACCAGTTCGCACCACTCCTCAACAAGTTTCCAGCACCCAGCAACCAGTGTGCAACACTTCACAACCAGTTCGCACCACTCCGCAACCAGTTAGCACCACTCCGCAACCAGTCCGCACCACTCCGCAACCAGTTCGCACCACTCCGCAACCAGTTCGCACCGATCCGCAACCAGTTCGCACCACTCCGCAACCAGTTCGCACCACTCTGCAACAAGTTTGTACCACTCGGCAACCAGTTCACACCACTCCGCAACCAGTTCGCACCACTCTCCACCCAGTGCGCACCACTCCGCAACGAGTGCGCGCCACTCCACAACCAGTTCGCACCACTCCACAACCAGTTCGCACCACTCCGCAACCAGTTCGCACCACTCCGCAGCCAGTTCTCACCATTCCGCAGTCTGTTCGCACCCCTCCGCAACCAGTTCGTACCACTCCGCAACCAGTTCACACCACGCCGCAACCAGTTCGCACCACTCCGCAACCAGTTCACACCACTCTGCAACCAGCTTGCACCACTCTGCAACCAGTTAGCACCAGTGCGCAACCAGTTCGCAGCACTCCGCAACCAGTTCGCACCACTCCGCAACCCGTTTGCACCACTCCACAACCAGTTCGCACCACTCCGCAACCAGTTCGTACCACTCCGCAACCCGTTCGCACCACTCCGCAACCAAGTCGCACCACTCCGCCACCAGTTCGCACCACTCCGCACCCAGTTCGCACCACTCCGCAACCAGTTCGCACCACACCGCAACCAGTTTGCACCACTCCGCAACTAGTTTGCACCACTCCGCAACCAGTTCGCACCACCCCGCAACCAGTTCGCACCACTCCGCAACCAGTTCACACCACTCTGCAACCAGCTTGCACCACTCTGCAACCAGTTAGCACCAGTGCGCAACCAGTTCGCAGCACTCCGCAACCAGTTCGCACCACTCCGCAACCCGTTTGCACCACTCCACAACCAGTTCGCACCACTCCGCAACCAGTTCGTACCACTCCGCAACCCGTTCGCACCACTCCGCAACCAAGTCGCACCACTCCGCCACCAGTTCGCACCACTCCGCACCCAGTTCGCACCACTCCGCAACCAGTTCGCACCACACCGCAACCAGTTTGCACCACTCCGCAACTAGTTTGCACCACTCCGCAACCAGTTCGCACCACCCCGCAACCAGTTCGCACCACTCCGCAACCAGTTCCCACCACTCCGCAACCAGTTCGCACCAGTCCGCAACCAGTTCGCACCACTCCTCAACAAGTTCTCACCACTGAGCAACCAGTTCGCACCACTCCGCAACCAGTTCGCACCATTCCGCAACCAGTTCGCACTGCTCTGCAACCAGTTCGTACCACTCCGTAACCAGTGTGTACCACTCTGCAACCAGTTCGCACCACTCCGCAACCCGTTTGCACCACTCCACAACCAGTTCGCACCACTCCGCAACCAGTTCGCACCACTCCGCAACCAGTTCGCACCACTCCGCAATAAGATTGCACCACTCCGCAACCAGTTCGCACCAGTCCGTACAACTCTGTACAACTCCTCACAACTTGCTACAACTTGCTACAACTCCGTAGAACTATGTACAACTCCGTAAAACTATACATACCTTTGTACACCTCTGCAGAATTCCGTAAAACTCCGTACAACTCCCTAAAGCTATGTACAGCTTTGTAAGAATCTGTATAACTCTGTACAACACCCCACGACTCTGTACAACTCCGTACTACTCTGTACAACTCCGTAGAACTCTCGCCATTTTGATACATCTCTGTACAACTCCGTACAACTCCATACAACGCCCTACTACTCCCTACAACTAGCTACAAATCCATACAACTGTGTACCCTTTCTTACAGCTCGGTACTTATTTGTAAAACTCTTTACAGCTCGGTCTAACACTGTACAACTCCGTACAACTCGATACAACTTTGTACAGCTATGTACACCTCCGTACAACTTTGTACAACTCGCTACAACTCTGTATACCTCCGTACAACTCTGTACATTACCATACAACTCCTTACAGCTCCGTAGAGTTACGTACAACTCTGTACATCTTCGTACATCTCTGTAAAACTACATACGACTCCGTACAACTCCATACTACTATGTACGATGTTTCTACAATTTTCTACAAATCTGTACGAATTTGTACAACTCCTTACAACTCCGTACAGCTCTGTATAACTCTGCAGAACTCCGTTCAACTCCGTACAACTCCGTACAAATCTCTACAACTCCCTATGACTTTGTACGATTCCATACAGATCGTTATATCTTTGTATAACTCTGTACAACTCTGTACAACTCCGTACAACTTTGCACTACTCCTTACAACTCCGTACAACTCTATATACCTCTCTGTAACATTGTAAACGTCTGTATAGCTCTGTAAAATATTGTACAGTTACGTACAACTACGTACAACTCTGTATAACTCTGTTTAAATGACTACAACTCAGTATAACTCTGTAAACTATCGCTAGCTACGTACAACACTGTGTAGCTCCATACAACTCTGTATAACTCTGTAGAACTCTGTACAACTCTGTAAAACTTTGTAATACTTCATAAAACTCTGAACAAGTCTGTACTACTCCATAAAACACCGTAGAGCTCCGTACAACTCTGTGCAGCTCCGTAAAACTCCGTTCAACTTCATACAGCTTGCTGCTCGCTTCAACTTTGCACAACTATGTAAAACTTTGTACAATTGTGTACAACTCTTTACAACTCCGTACATGTCTGTACCATTTGTACAAATTGCTACAACCATGTACAAATCTGTACAGCTCTGTACACTTCTGTACAGTTGCGTACAACTTCGTATAACTTTATAAAGCTTTGTACGACTCCGTATAACTAATTACATCTCCGTATAACTCCGTACGACTCTGCACAAATTGGTACAACTCCGTACAACGCTGTACAACTTTGTACAACTCTGTAAAATAGTGTACAACTCAATGCAACTCGTTACAACTCCGTACTCGCTACATCTTTGTACGACTCCGGACAACCCTGACAACACCGTTCAACTCTGTACAACCATGTACAGCTGCATAAAATGTATACAGATCAATACAACTCTGTATAGCTCCGTACAACTCCTAAGAACTCCTTTTAACTCTGTAAGACTCCTAGTACGCTATATCTACATACAAATCTGTACAACTCCATACGACTTACTACAACTCTGTAGAACTCCGTACAACTCCATACAACTTCATACAACTCCATACAGCTCCATACAACTCTGTACAAGCTTGTCCAACCTCGTACAACTCCGTCCAACTCTGTTCAACTCCAGAAAACCCCGTACAGATCTGTACATCTCCGTACAATCCCGTACAACGTGCTACAACTCGCTACAACTCGCTACAACTCCGTACAACTCCGTAAAAGTCCAACAACTGTGTTCACCTCCGTACAGTCTGTACAACTCCGTACAACTATGAACAACTCTGCACAACTCTGTACAAATTGCTACAGCTCCGTATAAATCCGTACAGCTATGTAGAACTCCGTACAACTCCATACAGCTCTGTACTATTCCGTACAACTACGTACAATCCCATACAAGTATGAACAACTCCATACAACTTCGTATAACTCTGTACAGCTATGTACAACTCCATACAGCTCCGTACAACTCCGTACAACTACGTACAATCCCATACAAGTATGAACAACTCCATACAACTTCGTATAACTCTGTACAGCTATGTACAACTCCATACAGCTCCGTACAACTCCGTACAATGTCGTACAACTATATACAACTATTTCCAACTCCGTACAACTCTGTGCCACTCCGTACAACTCCATACACCTCCGTGCAACTCCGTTCAATGTGCTACAACGTGCTACAACTACATACAGCTCTGTAATAATCCGTATAACCCCATACAACTCCTTACAAAAGACAATTCTGAACAAATTTTCTACTGCTTGCTACAAATATGTACAACTCCGTACAACTCCGTACAACTACGTACAACTCCGTACAGCTCTGTACAACACTGTACAGCTATGTACAGCTTTGTACAACTCCGTACAATTTTGTACGACCCCCTTCACTGTGAACCTCTCCCTCCAACTCCGTACAGATTCGTACAACTCCGTACAGCTCCGAACAACTTTGTACAACACCGTACAACTCCGTTTAACTCAAACAACTATGTCAAACTCTGTACGGCTCCATCCAACTCCATACAAATCCGTACAGCCTGCTACAACAACGTACAACTAGCTAATACTTCGTTCAATCCTGCACAACTCTGTACAACTCTGTACCACTCTGTACAACTTCGTAAAAATCCGAACATCTCTGTACAACTCCGTACAAATTGCCACAACTCTGTACAATTGCGTATAGCTCCGTACAACTCCGAACAACTCCATACAACTCCGTACAATATTGCAAAACTTTGTACATATCCGTACATCTCAATCCAACTCTGTACAACTCCGTATGACTCTGTACAAATCTTTCCAACTATGTACAACATTGTACAACATTGTACAACTCTGTACAACCCTGAACGAATCCGTACATCTTCGTACGACTCGCTACATCCCTGTAAAATTACCGACACCTCCGTACAACTGTACGGAGGTATTCGCTACCAGTTTCCAATCAGTGTCCAATCACAGTGCACATGTACTAGGCCTGATCTTGCAGGTGCAAACAAGGTAGAATACTGGTGGCGCAGTGTGCCTATTGTACGCAATGCCTTGACAAAGTTGCCATGTGCCACAGACCATGACCACAAAGTTTACCAAATGAATTTAACTCCTACAAATCGTAACACAAGTCAGCCACGGTCAGAGTGCCCAATCACAGCGCACATCTAATATGCATGACTTTGCACGTATAAACAAGGTAAAAAACTGGTGGCTTGGCACGGCTATTGTGCGCAATGCCTTGAAAAAGTTGGCATGTGCCACTGAACATTACCACAAAGTTTACCAAGTACCTTAAACGGCTATGAATCATAACATGAGTCAGCCACGGTCAGAGTGTCCAATCACAGTGCAGATGTACTGGGCATGACCTTGTAGGTACAAACAAGGTGATTGGTGGCTCGGTGTGGCTATTGTGCGCAGTGCCTTGACAAAGTTGGCATGTGCCACTGACCATGATAACAAATGTATTCAAGTGACTTTTACTTCTTTTGATCATAACACAAGTCAGCCACGGTCTGAGTGTCCAATCATAGTGCAGATGTACTAGGCATGATCTTTCAGGTGCAAACAAGGTAGAATACTGGTGGCTTGGTGTGGCGATTGTGCGCAATGCCTTGACAAATTTGGCATGTACTACTGACCATTACCACAAAGTTTAGCAAGTGTCTTTAACTTGTACGAATTGTAACACGCGTCAGCCACAGTCAGAGTGCCCAATCACAGCCCACATCCAATATGCATGACCTTGCAGGTATAAACAAGGTAAGAAACCGGTGGCCTGGCACGGCTATTGTGCGCAAGGCCTTGACAAAGATGGCATGTGCCACTGACCATGACCACAAAGTTTACCAAGTACATTAAACGGCTATGTTTTATAACACGAGTGAGCCACAGTCTGAGTGTCCAATTACAGTGAAGATATGCTGGGCATGACCTCGCAGGTATAAGCAATGTAGAAAACTTGTGGTTTGGTGTGCCTATTGTGCACAATTCCTTGACAAAGTTGGCATATGCCACTGACCATGACCACAAATGTATCAAAGTGACTTGTACTTCTATTGATCGTAACATGAGTCAGCAAAGGTCAGAGTGTCCAATCACAGTGCAGATGTACTAGGGATGATCTTGCAGGTGCAAAAAAGGAAGAATACTAGTGGCTCAGTGTGGCTATTGTGCGCAATGCCTTGACAAAGTTGACATGTGCCACTGACCATGACCACAAAGTTTACCAAGTGACTTTAACTTCTACGAATCATAACACGAGTCATCCACTGTCAGTGTGTCTAATCACAGTGCAAATGTGTTAGGCATGATCTTGTAGGTACAAACAAGGTAGAATACTAGTGGTTAGGTGTGGCTATTGTGCGCAATGCCTTGACAATGTTGGCATGTGCCACTAACCATGATCACAAAGTGTACCAAGTGACTTTTACCTCTAAGAATCATAAAACGAGTGGACACAGTTAGAGTGTCCAATTACAGTGCAGATGTACTGGGCATGGTCTTGCAGGTACAAACAATGTACAATACTGGTGGCTCGGTGTGGCTATTGTGCGCAATGCCTTGACAAAGTTGGCATGTGCCACTGACCATGACCACAAAGTTTACCAAGTACCTTAAACGGCTATGAATCATATAACGAGTCAGGCACGGTCAGAGTGTCTATTCACAGTGCAGATATACTGGGCTTGACCTCGCAGATATAAACAAGGTAGAATACTGGTGGCTTGGTATGGCTATTGTGCGCAATGCCTTGACAAAGTTTGCATGTGCCACTGACCATGACCACAAATGTATCCAATGGACTGTTACTTCTATTGATCATAACATGAGTCAGCCACGGTCAGAGTGTCCAATCATAGTGTACATCCAATATGCATGACCTTGCAGGTATAAACAAGGTAAAAAACTGGTGGCTTGGCACGGCTACTGTGTGCACTGCCTTGACAAAGTTGGCACGTGCCACTAAACATGACCACAAATGTATCCAAGTGACTATTACTTCTATTGATCATAACAAGAGTCAGCCACGCGCAGAGTGTCCAATCCTTGTGCAGGTGTACTAGGCATGATCTTGCAGGTGCAAAAAAGGTAGAATACTGGTGGCTCACTGTGGCTATTGTACACAATGCCTTGACAAAGTTGGCATGTGCCACTGACCATGACCACAAATGTATCCAAGTGACATTTTCTTCTATTGAACATAACACGAGCCAGCCACCGTCAGAGTGTCCAATCACAGTGCAGATGTACTAGGCATGATATTGCAGGTACAAACAAGGTAGAATACTGGTGGCTCGGCATGTCTATTGTGCGCAATGCCTTGACAAAGTCGGCATGTGCCACTGACCATGAACACAAAGTTTACCAAGTGACTTTTACTTCTACGAATCATAACACGAGTCAGCCACGGTCAGAGTGCCCAATCACAGTGCAGATGTGCTAGGTATGATCTTACAGGTGGAAATAAGGTAGAATACTGGTGCATTGGTGTGGCTCTTGTGCACAATGCCTTGACAAAGTTGGCATGTGCCACTGACCATGACCACAAATATATCCAAGTGACTTTTTCTTCTATCGAGCATAACACGAGTCAGCCACGGTCAAAGTGTCCAATCACATTGCAGATGTAATAGGCATGACCTTGCAGGTAAAAACAAGGTAGAATACTGGTGGCTTGGTGTGGCTATTGTCCGCAATGCCTTCACAACTTTGGCATGTGCCACTGACCATGACCACAATGTTTCCCAAGTGACTTTAACTTCTACGAATCGTAAACCGAGTCAGCCACGGTTTGAGTGCCCAATCACAGTTCAGATGTATTAGGCATGACCTTGCAGGTATAAACAAGGTACAAATCCGGTGGCTTGGCATGGCTATTGTGCGCAACGCCTTGACAAAGTTGGCATGTGCCACTGACCATGACCACAAAGGTTACGAAGTACCTTAAACGGCTATGAATCATAACACGAGTCAGCCACGGTCAAAGTATCCAATCACAGTGCAGATGTAATAGGCATGATCTTGCAGGTGCGAACAAGGTAGAATACTGGTGGCTCGGTGTGGCTATTGTGCACAATGCCTTGACAAAGTTGGCAAGTGCCACTGACCATGACCACAAATGTATCCAAGTGACTTTTACTTCTATTGATCATAACACAAGTCAGCCACGGTCAGAGTGTCCAGTCAGAGTGCACATGTACTAGGTATGATCTTGCATGTACAAACAACGTCGAATACTATTGGCTCGGTGTGGCTATTGTGCGCAATGCCTTGACAAAGTTGGCATGTGCCACTGACCATGACCACAAAGTTTACCAAGTGACTTTATCTTCTACAAATCGTAACACGGGTCAGCCATGGTCAGAGTGTCCAATCACAGTTTAGATGTACTAGCCATGACCTTGCAGGTATAAACAAGGTATAACAATGGTGGCTCGGTGTGGCTATCGTGCGCAGTGCCTTGACAAAGTTGGCATGTTCCACTAACCATGACCACAATTGTATCCAAGTGACTTTTACTTCTATTGATCGTAATATGAGTCAGCCACGGTCAGAGTGTCCAATCACAGTACATATATACTGTGCATGACCTTGCAGGAATAAACAAGGTAGAATACTGGTGGCTCGGTGTGGCTATTGTGCGCAATGCCTTCACAAAGTTGGCATGTGCCACTGATCATGACCAAAAATGTTTACAAAGTGACTTTAATTTCTAGGAATCGTAACACGAGTCAGCAATGGTCAGAGTGCCAAATCACAGTGCACGTCTAATATGCATGACCTTGCAAAGATAAACAGGGTAAAAAACCGATGTCTTGGCACAGCTATTGTGCGGAATGCCTTGACAAAGTTGGCATGTGCCACTGACCATGACCACAAAGTTTACCAAGTAACATAAACGGATATGAATCAGAACACGAGTCAGCCACGGTCAGAGTGTCCAATCACAGTGCAGATATACTGTGCATGACCTTGCAGGTATAAACAAGGTAGAATACTGGTGGCTCGGTGTGGCTATTGTGCGCAATGCCTTGACAAAGTTGGCATGTGCCACTGACCATGACCACAAATGTATCCAAGTGACTTTTACTTCTATTGATCATAACACGAGTCAGCCACGGTCAGATTGTCCAATCACAGTGCAGTTGTACTAGGCATGATCTTGCACGTTCAGACAAGGTAGATACTGGTGGCTCGGTGTGGCTATTGGACGGAACGCCTTGACAAAGTTGGCATGTGCCACTGACCATGACAACAAATGAAACCAAGTGACTTTTACTTCTATTGTTCATAACACGAGTCAGCCACGGTCAGAGTGTCCAATCACAGTTTAGATATGCTAGGCATGATCTTGGAGGTGCAAACAAGGTAGAATACTGGTGGCTCGGTGTGGCTGTTGTGCCGAATTCTTTGACAAAGTTGGCATGTGCCACTGACCATGACCACAAATGTATCATAGTTGATTCTACTTCTATTGATCATAACACGAGTCAGCCACGGTCAAGGTGTCCAATCACAGTGCAGATGTACTAGGCATGACCTTGCAGGTACAGAAAAGGTAGAATACTGGTGGCTCGGGATGGCTATTGGGCGCAATGCCTTGACAAAGTTGGCATGTGCCACTGACCATGACCACAACTGTATCCAAGTGACTTTTACTTCTATTGATCATAACACGAGTCAGCCACGGTCAGAGTACCCAATCACAGCACACATCTAACATGCATGACCTTGCACGTATAACCCTGGAAAAAAAAAAACCGGTGTCTTGGCACAGCTTTTGTGCGCAATGCGTTGACAAAGTTGGCATGTGCCACTGAACATGACCACAAAGTTTGCCAGGTACCTTAAACGGCTATGAATCATAACACGAGTCAGCCATGGTCAGATTGTCCAATCACAGTGCAGATATACTGGGCATGATCTTGCAGGTATAAAAAAGGTAGAATACTGGAGGCTCGGTGTGGCTATTTTGTGCAATGCCTTGACAAAGTTGGCATGTGCCGCTGATCATGACCACAATTGTATCGAAGTGACTCTTACTTCCATTGATCAAACCCCAAGTCAGCCATGGTGAGAGTGTCCAATCACAGTGCAGATGTACTAGGCATGATCGTGCCATGAAAAACAAGGTAGAATACTAGTGGCTCCTTGTGGCTACTGTGTGCAATGCCTTGACGAAGTTGGAATGTGCCACTGACCATGACCACAAATGTATCCAAGTGAATTTTACTTCTATTGATCATAACATGAGTCAGCCACGGTCAGAGTGACCAATCAAAGTGCAGGTATACTAGGCATGATCTTGCAGGTGCAAACAAGGTGGAATACTGGTGGCTTGGTGTGGCTATTGTGCGCAATGCCTTGACAAAGTTGGCATGTGCCACTGACCATGACCACAAATGTATCCAAGTGACTTTTACTTCTATTGATCATAACACAAGTCAGCCACAATCAGAGTATCCAATCACAGTGCAGATGAACTAGGCATGATTTTGCACGTGTACACAAGGTAGAATACTGGTGGCCCCGTGTGGCGTTTGTGCGTAATGCCTTGACAAAGTTGGCACGTGCCACTGACTATGACCACAAAGTTTACTAAGTGACTTTAACTTCTACGAATCGTAACACAGTGCACATCTAATATGCATCACCTTCCAGGTATAAACAAGGTAAAATGTCTTGGCACGGCTATTGTACGCAATGCCTTGACAAAGATGGCATGTGCCACTGACCATGACCACAATGTTTACCAAGTACCTTAAACAGCTATGAATCATAACACGAGTCAGCCACGGTCAGAGTGTCCAATCATAATGCAGATATACTAGGCATGAACTTACATGTATAAACAAGGAAGAACACCGGTGGATCGGTGTGGCTGTTGTGCGCAATGCCTTGACAAAGTTGGCATGCCAGTGGCACATGCCAGCTTTGTCAAGGCATTGCGCACAATAGCCACACCAAGCCACCACTATTCTACCTTGTTTGTACCTGCAAGATCATGCCTAGTACATCTGCACTGTGATTGGGTACTCTGACCGTGGCTGACTCGTGTTACGATTCGTATAAGTTAAAGTCACTTTGATACATTTGTGGTCATGGTCAGTGGCACATGCAAACTTTGTCAAGGCATTGTGCACAATAGCCACACCAAGCTACCAGTAGTCTACCTTTTTTACACCTGCAAGGTCATGCCGAGTATATCTGCACTGTGATTGGACACTCTGACCGTGTCTGACTCGTGTTTTGATTCATCGTCGTTTAACGTACTTGGTAAACTTTGTGGTCATGATCAGTGGCACGTGCCAACTTTGTCAAGGCATTGCGCACAATAGCCACACCAAGCCACCAGTATTCTACCTTGTTTATACCTGTAAGGTCACATCCAGTTTATCCGCACTGTGATTGGACACTCTGACCGTGGCTCACTCGTGTTATGATGCGTAGCTGTTTAAGGTACTTAGTAAACTTTGTCATCATGGTCAGTGGCACATGCCAACCTTGTCAAGGCATTGCGCACAATAGCCGTGCCACGAAACCAGTTTTTATCCTGTTTATACCTGCAAGGTCATGCATATTAGATGTGCACTGTGATTGGGCACTCTGACCGTGGCTAACATGTGTTATGATTGGTAGAACTTAAAGTCACTTGGTAAACGTTGTGGTCGTGGTCAGTTGCACATGCCAACTTTGTTAAGGCATTGCGCACAATAGCCACACCGAGCCACCAGTAGTCTACCTTGTTTGCACATGCAGGATCATGCCTAGTACATCTACACTGTGATTGGACACTCTGACCGTGGCTGACTCGTGTTATGATTCTTAGCCGTTTAAGGTACTTGGTAAACTTTGTGGTCATGGTCAGTGGCAAGTGCAAACTTTGTCATGGCATTGCACGTAATAGCCGTGCCAAGCCAACGGTTTTGTCCCTTGTATACCTGCAAGGTCATGCATGTTAGATGTGCACTGTGATTGGGCACTCTGACCGTGGCTGACTCGTGTTACGATTCGTAGAAGTTAAAGTCACTTGGTAAACCTTGTGGTCATGGTCAGTGGCACATGTCAACTTTGTCGAGGCATTGCGCACAATAGCCGCACCAAGCCACCGGTGTTTTACCTTGTTTACACCTGCAAGATCATGCCTAATACATCTGCACTGTGATTGGACACCCTGACCGTGGCTGACTCGTGTTATGATCAATAGACGTAAACGTCCCTTGGATACATTTGTGGTCATGGTCAGTGGCACATACCAACTTTGTCAAGGCATTGCGCACAATAGCCACACCGAGCTACCAGTATTCTACCTTGTTTAAACCTGTAAGATCATGCCCA
>SZWC01006766.1:103598-123409 GCA_023375785.1 Penium margaritaceum | reverse complement strand
CGTGTCCATACTCGTGCAGATCCCTGAGGCAGGCGGCCCTGGTGACACCGGCGTGACTACTGGCGGCAGACTACCCGTCTGGAGCTGACCGACCACTGTTCCAGAGCCTCAGATGTCACCGGGACTCCTTGCTGTGCCTCCTACGTCTTGCAGGCGCCTTTCGGCGGACTGGGCATGAGGCCCATTTGCATGTTTTTGCATTGTATACTCGCTGTCAGTCGATGGATGCATGCATGTGACCAGTCGTAGCGTCCGTCTTTTGATTCTGCACGTCTAGGTTCAGACGGCGTAGGATTCTGACATGTGTGCGCAGAGTTACGGCCAAAACAGTGTTTTTGGGCCGGTTTTTGGACAGCTCTTGAACTGCCGCGTGCGACACCCGCCGTGCGCCGCGGCAGGTATTTATGCCCTGGACCTGTCAGTTGTCATTTCTCTCTGCATATCCTATATTGAAGCATTCTGACACTCTGACTTGTGTCTCCTAGCCAAACCCTTGCCGTTGTGTGTACGACCTGTGACTGTCATCACCGTCTGACTAGGCACTGACGCCCGGTCAGCGGCTGTGTTGCTAGGAAGCTTCTACGTACTTTCTTAGTTTTCTTGTTACATTGGTAGGAAAAGAATGGTAACATCCCACAATCTTATCCGCTAACAACGCAGCGGGAGCGAATCTCTTGTGCTGGATTGTTTTTGTGGTCATTGGATTGAGCTCCGCCTCGAGCTTCGAACTCACCTCTCTGAACAACGCCCGCTTTCAAACCATTGACTCGATTTGTCTGACTGCAAGCTTCCGCCATGGTACGTGCACTTCGCCATACGTGCGACTTGCATGGACCAACCTGACTTGCCTATCACCTGTCTAACATAATCTACGGACGAATCAAGTTGGGGTAAGGTTTGGGTGCCGACCAGGAGAAGGTGTCAGGATTCCGACCAGGACAACGTGTCCTGCTCGACATCCCAATAGTATGGACCTGCCGAAGTTGTTGAAGTTCGTTGGCCACTCACAACTCTGTGCCCTCTTGCCCATCACACACTGTGCATTTATGTGTACAGATTAATTGACATGGCTCTACCCGGGGATGCAACTGATGTGGCAACTCTGACAGGGGTCATAGTCGCCCTCCTACACATGCCACAGCCTCTCACCGGGAATCCTCTCATGGCCATTGTCTGACATATGTTTCTCATGATTCTATGATGCGGTAGATGCTAGGGACGTACATTCTGACTTTCGTACCCTGCATCATGTTGCTTGCCTTGAGTGTGTTCTGGGGGAGATGCATTTCCCGGGTGCTGATCCTTAGGGGGCCACCGTGCCGGTTTTGGCCGTGCATCGGTGAGTAGCCGCCCTCGGGTAATTCCGAGAGGTCGGGCTCGACCCCCGGGTGGCAGCACTTGCTTACCCGAGCTCGTTGCTCGTGGTGGGTGAGCGCTCACCGGTTCTAGTCTCTCTCCCCCCCCCTCACTCGCTCTGTCTTGGATGTACCATTGAGTAAGAAAGGCAAACTTCCGCATCCATGGATCCATGGCGTTGCACGCCTCTTGCGTGCTCTTGCCTGTCGTCACACCCGTGACCTAGGAAGATTCCCAGCAATTACTGGTATCAGAGCAAGCGAGGCCTCTCGCCCGCCGCTCCCACGATCCTGGTCACTCCCCTCAATATACATCCACCGACGCAGNTCTCGGCACCACAGGCTCCTCTTAGCCACTCTCCATCACTCTCGTGTCTCTCGGTCACCCTCAGTGCCTCACGACCATACACTACCACTCTCGGTCACTCTCTGCCGTTCTCGGCCACTCTCAGCCGCCTCTGGCCATTCTCGGGCACCTGCGGTCTCGTTTGGCCACCCTCATCAGCTCTCCCACTCTCACCCTGGCGGACGACAACGACACCCCTTTGTGGGTACGCATGCTGGAACACAGCTACTGGCAGGGAGAACTTGAAGCCGCACGTGAGAGGGAGGAAGCTGAGATTGACCGTCGGGTATACACCCCCGACGATCTCCCACCGTCACCGCCTCATTCACCAAGGATGCAACACCTCAGCAGCCCCCAGTCCGCTGAATCTCCTACTTCCAGCCCTCGGCCTACAACTGCAGGATCAGTTGAAACATCCGCCGCCTCTGAGGTCCCCATCGTCATTCCCGTGGTTCCTGTTCACACCAGCTCGCTCAGCCTAGCAGGTGCTGTCCTGGACGCTGCGACTAGTGCAGCCGACACCTTCGCGGCAACAGCCAGGGCCAGCCGTGCCCCTGCACAGACGGCCGTGGGCCGAGCAGCTGAGACGTACGCGCAGACAGCCGCCTCTCTTACTCTCTTGGCAGCCGCAGCTGCCAACATCGCCACGCAGATCACAGCAGCAGCAGCGTCCATCGCCACTGCAGCCTCCACAGCAGCAGACGCCACTTCCAGTTCTGTCGGCTCCATCCGAGCCTCCACCGCAGCAGCGGTGCTGACACCCACTGGTGCCCCTCGAGACCCCACGTCGACCATCACCACCGGTATTCTAATCGCATCGGCCTCTGCTGCAGTGGCTGGTGCTGCTGCAACGGGTTTTCTCTGTCTCACTGTGGCGATCGCAGAGTGGGTGGCTGCTCTGTTCTCTTCAGCTGCCTCGGTGGTGCCGCCGCTCTTCTCGCTACTCCCTCGTCACTAGTGCGGTGAGCGGTCCACTCCCATCTACTCATTCCTTTTGCACACTTCATTTTCATCCAGTCGTGTGTCTGTCACTTCCATCATGCCTGTACCAGAGCAGACTATGGAGGCCCTTCAGGCCGCTCTTAGTGAAGCACAGGCAGAGCGCCGTAGAGCAGAAGAGGAGCTTCAGCGAGGACAGGAATCCAAGGATGAGTTTGCAGCCACCATAGCCACCCTAGTGTTAGAGCGGCTGCGCACCATTCCCGCAATCGCTGCAGCACTCCCCGCAGCGGCAGTTGGCCCGGCAGACTCGTTTGCTTCCTCTGGCAGCGCTGTGGGCAATTCCTCATCTCCATCCTTTTCCGCCGCAGCATTCGCACGTCCTGTTCCCTTAGCTCGCCAGAAGGACTTTGAAACTCCACCACCTCAGTTCACCTCCAAGCTCACGTTCACCTCCTGGGAAACGCGCTTCAGCTCGTGGGCCCAGGGTGAACTCCTCTGGCAATACTACTCGCCTGCAAAAGCACCATTTGTTCCACAACCTGCAGAGGCTGCTCGTGCAGTACGGGCCCTCATCAATGCAGGTCCAGAGAGTCTTCTCGATGATATTGGGACGTACAATGTGGACCCATCTCGCGGCACACCGGCTGATCCCGTCGGTGCCTACGCCCTCATCCGCCGGCGCAAGATGGTGACAGGCCACGCTGCTCAGAGCGCCCTCACGGTGCAGTTCAACACTCTGCAAATGCGCACGGATGAAACAGCAGATGAGTATTGGGCACGTAGCTTGCGCCTGCTGCGTGATCTTGGCAAAGCCGCACCTGGCCCGCTCTCTGCCTGCCTCTCCATCGTGGCTGGCCTCATCCCCGAACTGTCAGATCTGTATCTCCATGTCTCTCAGTCTGAGCTTGAGCGTCTTGCCTCTGAGCCCATCCCTGCTGGTTCTCCCCCTGGGATTGGACCTCTCTTTGACTTTACGGCCTCCCGTCTCACTGACTGGTGGAATGCTCTGCAAAACAAGCGCATGCATCGCGCTGCTCTAGCTACGGTCACCACGTCCTCTTCCTCTCCTCCTGCAGCATCCACCACTTCCTCCTCCTCTACGCAGGCAGCAACTCACTCCACTCAGGGTGCCTTCCGCGGTGGGGGTGGTGGCTCCGGCCGTGGTGGCGGCCGTGGAGGCAAAGGTCGTGGAGGTGGTCGTGGAGGCAAACCCTCTACTCCCACAGGCGATGTCACCTGCTGGAACTGTGGTGCCTCTGGTCACTCCACACCAAAGTGCCCAGCCCCATGTGATGATGTACGCCTTGCCTCCTCTATGCGTGCCCACTGGGCCCGCACTGGAGTCACTGCCTCGTCTGCCGCTGCCGCAGTCACCGTCGCCTCCTCCTCATCGTCCTCCACTGACTCCCCTCTTTCCACCACATCTGCCCCGCTTCATCCAGCACCCTCTGCATCTAGCCCCTGGGGCTGGATTCCTCCACCATCTGGGCCTCCGTACTACGGACCTCCACCCTCCCATTACCACGTGCCTCACTGGACTCGTGACGATGGACACTTCTCTGATCGCTCCTCCGACCGCTCATCAGACCGATCCTCCGACCGCCGTGACGAGGAGCGCACTCTTGAACGTCGACTTGCGGAGCTCCTGCACCTTCGCNGTGGGGGTGGTCGTGGGGGCAAACCCTCTACTCCCACAGGCGATGTCACCTGCTGGAACTGTGGTGCCTCTGGTCACTCTGCACCAAAGTGCCCAGCCCCACGTGATGATGTACGCCTTGCCTCCTCTATGCGTGCCCACTGGGCCCGCACTGGAGTCACTGCCTCGTCCGCCGCTGCCGCAGTCACCGTCGCCTCCTCCTCATCGTCCTCCACTGACTCCCCTCTTTCCACCACATCTGCCCCGCTTCATCCAGCACCCTCTGCATCTAGCCCCTGGGGCTGGAATCCTCCACCATTTGGGCCTCCGTACTACGGACCTCCACCCTCCCATTACCACGTGCCTCACTAGACTCGTGACAATGGACACTTCTCTGATCGCTCCTCCGACCGCTCATCAGACCGATCCTCCGACCACCGTGACGAGGAGCGCACTCTTGAACGTCGACTTGCGGAGCTCCTGCACCTTCGCTCTCAAGGAGGTGAGAGTGTGAGTGGCCAGTGTCGTGTGTCTATCTGTGAGTCTGAGGCCACCCTTCGTGGTGCCACCTCTGGTCGGGCTCTGGGGGAGTTGCCTGCAGACTGTGACTGGATTGAGGACTGGCAGTCATGCACATTTCCCACTCGTCTTGGCTCCTCGTCCTCCCCCTCTGCACATGGCACCGTCGCTGTCTGTCTTGTTCTCCCCTCCACTCGTGCCTCGCCTGGTCTCTGGATCATTGACTCTGGCGCCACCCACCACATGACCTCGTGTCGCTCCTCCTTCGTCTCCCTTGGTCCCGTTCAGTCCGTTCGTTCTGTTCGCACTGGCTCCGGTCAGTTACTTCCCGTGCAAGGTGTTGGCGTTGTCCGGTTTGTCGGCCCTGGTGGCACTGTCTACCTGTCTGACGTCCTATACGTGCCTGACCTGGAAGTAAGTCTTCTCTCCGTGACCACCCTTGACGACCAAGGTATGGATTTCACCTCCAGCCGTGGCCTTGCCTCTATCTCGTTGCGCTCCTCTGGCCGTGTCGTTCTTCGTGGCGTGCGCTGTGATCGCTTGTTTCGTGTTCCACTTTCGCTCCCCTCGCCTTCCGCTGCCTCTGCTCTTGTGCATGTCACTCCGTCCTTGTCCCCTGAACACGCCGATCTCCTGCATCGCCGTCTTTGCCACATTCACACCGCTGCTGTCCAGCGTCTCATTTGCCTGCAGCCTGCTCTTGGCCTAGATCCTACCACGTTCGCTCCCCCTTGCACATCCACCTGCCTTGACTGTGCCAGCGGCAAAATGCATCGGTCTCCCTTCTCCACATCTGAATCAACCACGACAAATCCTCTTGACCTGGTCCATGCTGACGTCATGGGTCCCCTATCCCATGACTTTCTTGGTGGCCTTGGCCGCCATGTTCTGTGCTTAACTGATGACTTCTCTCGCTATCGATGGGTCTTTGCCCTCCGTCACAAAAGCGACGTCACTGACGTCCTTGAATCCTGGCTTCCCCAGGCCGAACGTGCTTGTGGACGCTCCCTGCGTGTCTTTCGCAGCGACCGTGGTGGTGAGTTCTTCGGTCCAACCTCTCGTTTCCTTGCCTCTCGCGGTGTCCGCCTTGAGGCCACCGCTCCTTACACCCCCCAACAAAATGGGGTCTCTGAACGCTGGAACCGCACCCTTGCCGATGGCGTCCGCTCACTTCTCTCTGCCTCTGGGCAATCCCCTCTCTTTGCCTTCGAAGCCATGTGCTACATGACCTGGGTCTGGAACCGCGTCCCGCACGGCCCCCTTCCTCACACGGTCACCCCCTTTGAGCGCTGGACTGGCCGCCGGGTTGATCTCCGCCTTGCTCGTGTCTGGGGGTGCCTCGCTTCGGTTTGGGTGCCGTCCGACCAGCGTGATGGCAAACTGTCCCCTCGTGGCCGTCTCTGTCTTTTCTTGGGCATCTCTCCCTTCTCCAAAGCCTGGCGGTTTTGGGACCTCTCTCGTTGTCGTGTCATTGAATCCCGTGACGCTCTTTTCGTTGAGCACCTCTTTGAACGCGACTCCCCACGCTTCGGTCCTGCCCTCTCTCCGCCTCCGTCGGGTGGGGGTGGTTCTCTGCCCTTTGGGCCCTCTATTCTCCCGTCTGGGCCCTCTGTTCTCCCGTCGGGGCGTCCCCTTGTCCCCTCCACTTCGCCTGAGTCGCGTTCCTCCCTACCATCTTCTCCCTCTCAGTCCTCCTCTTCCCCTGAGTCCATTGTGCCTCTGGCCAATGTATCTTCACCTCCGTTGTCTCCTGCCACGGTGTCACCCACGGTGTCGCCCATCTCCTCTGCATCTCCACCTGCCGTCTCTTCTCCGCCCCCATCCGTCCAGCCGCGTCCTTCCTCGTCGCATGCCACGTCCATCCCACCGATCTCACCCTATACTCGTGGAGGTCGTCTCCGGGCGCTCCCTTCACAGTCTCACCCAGTGGTCTCTGGTGACCCAGGTCTACGTGCCCTTGGTCTTGGCGCCTCTGCTCTGTCCACTGCTGCATCTGTCGTACACCCCAGCTCGGGGTTGGGATACTCCCTCCTTGAGGATGAATTCCACTCCGCTCTGTCGTCCGCTGTGGCTGGGTATGTAGCATCATGCTTTGCCACCGCTGGTCTCTCACCTCTGCCGCCTGAACCCCTGACTGTCCAGGCAGCCCGCACGGCCCCCGACTCGTCGCTGTGGGAGAAGGCCATGACGGCCAAGCTTGATGCACTCGCGGAGCACGGGGTGTATGAGCTTGTGGATCTTCCACCCGGTCGCAAGGCAATTGTAGCTAAGTGGGTGTACCGTCGCAAACTGAATCCAGACAACACTGTCGAGCAGTACAAAGCACGCCTCACCGCAAAGGGCTTCTCTCAGATCCCTTGCGTCGACTTTGACGAAATTTTCGCACCAGTCGGGCGATACACAACGGCCAGAGCTCTCTTGGGCTTGGTCGCTCAGCACGACTGGGAGCTTGAACAGATGGACGTCAACAATGCCTTTCTCCATGGCAGGTTGGATGAGGAGATCTACATGGTGCAGCCACCCGGCTTCTCAGATGGAACGAACCGAGTATGGCGCTTGCGCAAAGCTCTCTACGGACTTAAGCAGTCCCCACGGTGTTGGAACCAAGAGATTACGGCAACTCTTGAAAAGGGTGGGTACCAACGAAGCCCTATGGATCCGGCCTTGTTCCTTAGCGACCCCACCAAGCCACTAGTCGCCATCCTCATCTACGTGGATGACCTTTTCATCGCCTCTCCGGATGCCTCTTCTGTCCAGTCAGTCAAGGCCTTGCTTCAATCGGCTTACAAAATGAAGGACCTTGGTCCCGCTCGAGTCTTCCTTGGCATGGAGTTGGAACGTGATCGCCAACGTCGTACCCTACACGTCCATCAGGCTGCATACGTGCGCAGCCTGGGGGAGCGCTTTGCTCCATTACTCATATCCGTTCCCACTGCATCCACTCCCATGACACCAGCTGGCCAGTCCTTGCTCAAGTCTCGGGAGGTATCTGCACTAGGGGAGACAGTCGACGTGACAGACTATCTCAGAGTCATCGGCTCCTTGATGTACCTCGCCACCACCACGCGTGCCGATGTGGCATTTGCAGTGAACTTCCTCTCTCAGTTCTCTCAGTGTCCCCGTGAGCGTCATCTCGAGGCCGCATTGCGGGTTGTGCGTTATGCACTCTCCACTCCCCGTATTGGACTGCACTTTTGTGCACAGCCCTCAGTTGTGGTGGACGGTTTCACAGACAGTGACTGGGCCCATGACACTGATGCCCGCAGCCGCACAGGCTACATCTTTCTTGTCGGCGGCACTGCAGTCTCCTGGAAAAGTGACAAGCAAGGATGTGTTGCACGCAGTACCGCTGAGGCTGAGTATGTTGCACTTGGCGCTGGCACATGTGAGGCTGTCTGGCTGTGTCGTCTGTTGCAGCAGCTGCGTGTTCCCATTCGCTGCATCACTCTGCGCTGCGACAACCAAAGCACAAAGGCCATTGCTGAAAACAGCGGCATGCATCATTCACGCACCAAGCACATCAATGTGGAGCACCATTTTGTCCGCGAGTGCATTACTGCAGGCATTGTCCAGGTTGCTTGGGTGGACACACGGTCTCAGAGAGCTGACTTTCTCACGAAGGCCCTCGGTCGTAATGTGTTCAAAAGTGTTGTCCACGCTGTTGGTCTCCTCTGTCCACATGATCCAGGCTGAGTCATTGACTGTCCAGTTCTTGCATGTTTTTATCACCTCTCGTGATTCCTCTTTGTTGCTCTTGTGTGTATGGGTTGATTGACTGCGGGGCATGGGGGAGTGTTGAAGTTCGTTGGCTACTCACAACTCTGTGCCCTCTTGCCCATCACACACTGTGCATTTATGTGTACAGATTAATTGACATGGCTCTACCCGGGGATGCAACTGACGTGGCAACTCTGACAGGGGTCATAGTCGCCCTCCTACACATGCCACAACCTCTCACCGGGAATCCTCTCATGGCCATTGTCTCACATATGTTTCTCATGATTCTATGATGCGGTAGATGCTAGGGACGTACATTCTGACTGCCGTACCCTGCATCATGTTGCTTGCCTTGAGTATGTTCTGGGGGAGATGCATTTCCCGGGTGCTGATCCTTAGGGGGCCACCGTGCCGGTTTTGGCCGTGCATCGGTGAGTAGCCGCCCTCGGGTAAGTCCGAGAGGTCGGGCTCGACCCCCGGGTGGCGGCACTTGCTTGCCCGAGCTCGTTGCTCGTGGTGGGTGAGCGCTCACCGGTTCTAGTCTCTCTCCCCCCCCTCACTCGCTCTGTCTTGGATGTACCATTGAGTAAGAAAGGCAAACTTCCGCATCCATGGATCCATGGCGTTGCACGCCTCTTGCGTGCTCTTGCCTGTCGTCACACCCGTGACCTAGGAAGATTCCCAGCAATTACAGAAGTTAGCTCCAACTTCGGAACTGCGATTCGTCCCTCGCGATCGAGCCGGACCTAGAAATTTTACGTAGCATTTTTTTCATTACGCAAATAACCCACCACGCTTCGAGACCTCAATTTTCACTCCGACGGTCGAGGGCAACGCGGCCAATTGCCCTCTCCCTCTCCCAAACCTTCTCGCACTTGCTAAAAAATCTGACCACTTTTGAGAATTGACGACATAAGTGTCATAATCTTTCGATCGACTTCTCGACACATCAAGACATCCGTAGATTTGTAAAGACGCATCTCGCATCTTCGCCGTTGATTATTGAAGTCCCCCAAATTCTCAATAGAGCTTCTTTAATTCGACCACTCAGGACGTGACTCCACACGCTTGCTCGAAGATCAACCGAACGACCCCGAATACGCCTCATTCGTAACTCGACACTTGCATATATATGTTCGACACTAGTCACCGAAGTACACTTACCGCTAATGATAAATTGCTAAAGTGTCCTACATTCTCAATTGTTTTCTGGCTCGCAACTTCTACCTGTTCACCATCTACTCCCCGTTCGGCTTAATTCCGACAAAGTCCTCCAGAATTATATTATCTCTGGCAGAAATGGTTTACACATGTTTGGAGAACATTCTTGGACGCGGAGAGGCAATTTCCCCTTCGTTTTCGTTAGAAAAGGCAAATTTCGACCACCGAACCGCCGATTGATGATAGGCACAACCTGCGGTACGCCGGAGCAGTGCGCTTGCGACGGATGAAAACATTCCATAGGAAAGGACTGCCTCACTTCCGCTAGTTCCTCCTCCGCGATGGATAACGAATGTGACAAGGAAGCTAGTCGGCTGGCGGCTCACAAGGGTAGGCGCGTCACATCCTGAATTGCCTCTATCTGCTCTCGTTCACATGTTGTTACGACCTTTTCTTCCCGCATGCAGCTGAAGTGAAGCTTCTACAAGACAGAGCTGAGGATGCCGTGGCCCAATACCAGGCGATGAGAAATTTGTACTCGAGACTCTCTGATCAATATGCTTCAGACATGGCTAATTTTTCTAGGGAGAAAATTCTGTTAGAGCGTGCCGTTGAGAATCAGCGTCTGTTGTCAAAAGTGAGCCCCCTCAAGCCCCTGCGTCACAGCATGGTGTGCCTGTCGCAACAATTTCAACATAGTTTTGTTTAATGATATCCCCTTGCAGGTGCTCTCTGAAAATCTTGATCGTGAGAAGTCTGCGCGAAGGAAAGCAACACAGCAGCTTCAGGCCTCGCTGAAGTCAGTGGAGCAGTCTCTAAGGAGCAGCCGGAAGTCTGAAGAGGACATGCGCATAAAGAATGAACACCTTGAGAAGAAATTGAACGAGGTATAGTGATTTTCCCGAGAGGTTAACAGCTGAATATTCGGATGGTCCATATACTCAAGATCCTTCAAGGTGCAGGCACAGCTCCACTTGAAGGCAGAGGAGATGAAGCACCAAAAGGCTCTCGACACTTTGAGGACTGTGCACGGCAACCAGGTACAAAGTCGAAGATTTCTTCGTGGACAAAGAAATTTACTAATGCGCTTTCTGATATCATTTTTTGTTCACCTTTCGTGCCTCCCTCCCGTTTACACTACAGATTGCGGACATGCTGGAGGCGCATAAAGCTGAGGTCCGTGAGCCGAAGAGCATAGAAACTACTGAGCACATGTTCAGACCTTGCTTCACTTACGTGGCGCACTTCTTTGCCGCAGATGCTAGTGTACGCCAACAGCAAAGTCAGATCGCAATACTTCACAGAATTGCAGAAAATGTGGCAGGAGCTTCAGGCCTGCAGGGTTGTAATCGAACAGGTGTCGAGGTGTTTTGCTGCAGCTCGCTGTTCTTGTACGAGCATTTCTTAGACCTTTGATTATCATGTGCCGGTACTATACTAATGTCGTTGGATTGCAGATACGAAAACCGACCACACAGAGTTTAGGTGAAGGCCAGTCCAGCGATCAAGCATCCAAGAAAGACTCTCCTCTGGTACAGTGAGAATCTGAGGACTGTGAACACAGTGCTGTTGATCATCGTACTCAAGCACACTCTTTATTCTGCGACAAGATTTTTTTTTATGTCATCAGGGCACGGCACACAAAAGAGCCCAGGATGCGAGCGAGATTGTTTCTGGCTTGGCTATGGACGAGATGAACAATTTTGGTCAGCCCCCCCCCCCCCCCCCCCCCCCCCCCCCCCCCCCCCCCAGCTGGCTTGTAACCAACTGTGTGTTTTTCGTGGCTGCAGCACCCTGTGAGGGGTTTTTCCAAGAAGGACCAGCCTGGACAGCCTCCATCCTATTGGGCTCCACTTGCATCAACCTGGGTCTCTGGGAGTCGGAAGAAGAAGCCAGAGAAGCTTATGCGAAGTGAGCACGGAAGTACATTACCCTGCACGTTCTTCACCGTCCACAACTGCCTCAATTAGACTCACAACATGATGAGCTCATTTCCTTTCCGAATGCCTGCTGACCTGCAACGTCTTCATCGTGAACTGTGCAGAGCATGCTACAAATTGAGGCAAAGCACATCAGATACAACAGAAATTTCTTCTGAGGCAAGAGCTCGTCTTGATCGCATAACCACATTGGAGTTCTTCTACCGCCTGAGGAGGCTGGAAAAGACGAAGTCTTTGGACAAACGGCTGCATGTTAAGGACAAGGAGCTCCTAGGACAAAACATTGCAAAGAAGCATGAAGTGGACGTTCAAGAAGTTCGTGATTCTGTTGAGTGATTATGAAGTATACATAACCTATGAATTTTTTGTAAGCAGTAGAACATCTTACTGCTTTTTTAATGCCTCAATACATTAGCAGACTGGTTCAGTAAATTGAGCATACAAGAAGTCGTCTGCACACTCGTTAAAAAACTGTGGATTTTTCAGGTCCTTGATTTCACTTTGTTTTGTTGTGTGCCTTATGGGTGCTTTCAAAAGACGTCTTTTTAAGGGTTGATCAAAATGTTTTTGTGATGAAATGAGAGAAGGTAAAAGCCAAGACAGAGTAGTAGGAGGTTGCAAAGGAAGACAGTTCTAATGATGTAGACAAATTTAATGGCTATATTGATTCTAGATTGAGAGAGTTCATCAGTAGAGCTCTGTTGCAATGCCTCATTTAGCCCAAGAGCCAAAATGGACCCATGACCGCCAAACTGTAAAAGACCACATCTCATTCAAACTGACTCCGGATTGAGTTCAGTGAAGTGCTGGACGACTTTTGTCAAGCAACATATCTTTCTCTCTCTGGCATCCTCACATCCATCAGTCAATGTAATGAACAAACCAGAACTGATGTGGCATGGCATGTTTGAAGTAAGGGCCTGCTTTTCTAAAAGAATATCTTGTAGGAAAAATCATTATAAATGAAAGACTGGGGAACCTCAATGAGCAATGCCGTATCCTCCATAGTGCAGTTTGAGTACAGTTTCTCCATGGTACAGCTCCAAAGCTTTGAAAAACCACTATGGTTGGGTGTGGCAAAATCAACGAGCGCAACCTTGCCAAAGTAATGGATTATCTCACCAAGGTGCCACCAACAGTATCGGCGCAGACGATGTGAAGCGTGTGACCAGCTCAGACTTGGAATTCATGAGCCAGAGGCAAAACACAAGAGAAATCTTACTTTTTCAGCGGAGGACGTACACATAGCACATGCCGGTGACTTCGTCTGCTAGGATAACACAATGACCACGATCTCAGATCTCAACTAGGAGAGGTCCACTGATATTTGATTGGATGAGCTTAATTGGGTGCATTGCTGGGTTGCCAGACAACAAGCAAACACTTAGGTGGATTTGGCCTACAAACACTCGATGTAGAAGACCATGCGCAACTTCTTGAGGGAAGTTCCGTCAAGCCCAAGGGCATGTTGCATGCAGACAATTTATGGTTAATCGCCTGAAAATAGTACAATATTAAAAATGTGAACATAGAGAGTTCCATCATGGTAAGAGGAAACGTCATGGTATTGATCACATCATTTCTTGCCTGTACTAACAAAACCGTGAGCACCGTTGATTGTGTGTAGAATGAGGAAAACGTTTGTGGAAGTTGGAAGAATTACACATCACTTTTTTCTGTGTTTTACTTCTCATTCATAGGGATGTTCTGATGTGGGAAGGCAAAACGACTTCGTGCAGTACTTATACATTGATATGGTTACGGCTGTGATTAATTTCTTTCCCTGTTTTATCTCATACATTCGAAAGACTTTTAAATGGTAACAGTCCGAAGTGAATTCCTAGGCTTGAAAAAAAGGTTTTTTTTTTTAAACTCGAGCAATATCCTGACTGTCACTCGGTGAGCAGCTTGCCAATCGATCGTCTTCTGATATTGCTGTTGAAGATTGACAGTCTAGCAGTATGTTTGCAGAAATGACGGGCGGGTCCTGTTTCTGTAAGCCTTTTCCAAAACGCCTCTCAACAGACAAGTTTTGGTGATTTGTTAGACGTTTTTGTGTTGATAGACACTATGAACGCTCATGAGCAACGGAGGACAGGTTTACAAACTGATGTGTCACAAGAAAAAAAATAAAAGACAAAAACATCGTGTAGATTGCCATATCTCAATGCACAAAGTGGACATGTCACCGGAAAAAATGAGAGACTACACTAGCGTACCATTTGACGCATCTATCAGCTACACTGCCAGCCACACTCAACCAATACACTTCCTCTGTTGGGGTGGGAGGGGGGGGGGGGGGGGGGGGGGGGGGGGGACTGGGAATCGGTCATCTACATCCACCCTCCCGAAAGATAAAAGTGTGTTGGGAAATTTTATCCGAGAGTGTAGCTATTGGGGGTCTTAACAAATGCAGTAGTGTATTCAACATACACACGTAAAAAAAATCATCAATTTACAAAAAAGAACATCAAGATGATACAATCCCCAATGCAATCCCCCAATACTCTCTCCGACTTTGGGGTGGAGGAGTCTATGGAAATCAAATGCTCGACTAAGGAGTGCAGGAAGAAACAGCAATTTTCGGTCGGACAGTCGTGATCGATGGCATGGATGGGTTTGTCTCTACAGATGTAGAATACACTAGGGAAATTGTATTTCACGTCTATGGACCACACGGCCAGCTACCCTCTTCCAGGTAATTATCTCAATTTGAGGGTGAGGGGGGTTTGTTTCCTCAGGGGAAAGGATATTTGGGTTCCATCCTCCCCCTACTCCCCAAAAACAACATTGTATTGGAACAATGTGTCGCAGAGTGTTGCTGGAGGAGGAATGAAGAAATACAGTGGTCTATTCTCCACAGAGTACGTAAAAGCATGCATGAGGGGAAAAGATCACATGTCTCTGCAATAGATTACCCAGTACACCTATCCAATAATCTTTCCGACGTTGGGGTAGGGAGGAGGGGAGGGAGTAGGGGACGCGATTGTTTAAATCAATCAAGGTCAATTGGTCAACTACAGAGTGTCAAATTTAGAAGACATTCATTGCAGGATGAAAGATCAAATGTCAGAGATTGTCGGCCTAGAGGCCGACAATCTGCATGCTGAAGTTTTGACATCCATAATTGACAAAGGCTACATGTTTATCAGGAATACACTAGTGTGCATATTCTTGTGTCTCTCAGCTGCACTGTCTGCTGCAGTTGGCCAATGCACTCTTTTCCTCTTGGAGGGAGGGGAGGGGGATACCCAGATCCCCCCCCCCCCCCCTCCAACACCTTGAAAGTTTATTGGCACTGTGTATCGGCAAGTGTATCTTGAAGGGTATAGAGAATCACTCTAATGCTTTTTGTGAATACATATGATTACACTACATTACTGTATTGAATCATCTAACCTTACAATACACCCCTTGCTACACATACCCCATGTATTCTTTAGGTTTGGAGGAACAGGGTGGCGGCAAGGGCAAAGAACAAAAGTCGTTATGTAGGAAAATACCTTGTCTTTGAAGGACATTATAGCCATAGCCCAAAACATCATCAATAGTCAAATCAGTTTTGAGAACAAATGTGTTAGCTACTGAGCTAACAACCTCTGGCAGAGAAGTCGCGAAACCGAAAAAGATCACAAAGATTTTTACACCTTCTTCCTTTCTTGACACGTGGCATGCACCCCAAACTTAATCAGGCATACACTTCACCTTCAAGAGTACTAACGCATTTGCATTACATCTCAAGAAGAGCTCAAGTCGTCAATACGCAAGAGAGCATCAAGCAAGGGTTAAATGATTAGCATGCAATACAAGTCCTTTCATAGTAGTCTATGCAGTCCTAGAACTCAAAAGCATATTCCTGGGGAGTGGCCTAACCCAGCCACATCACCAATAGACTTTTGTTGTGGGCTTGGCACATCAGCATCCTAGTGTCAAGGTGACAAACCAACCATGTAATTTCTAAGAAGCTGTAGAATAAAAAAAGGATGTGCATGGGGCCATGATTAAACTCATGACCTCTCACTTGGCCAACTCAACAAAATGGCCAAGTTAACCACTCACCCACATGGTGTACTCCCAGCCACATCTCACATTAGACAGAGCAAATCTGAGTCAAACAACAACGAATGCTCCTAGCTGAATTGACACGCTTTGTCTATCCCTCGTCTGTGCTCCTTCGTGTGGTGTATGGGTCGTCCGTCTGTGGGTCATGGGGGAGTGTTGGTTTGTCTGTCGAACACGCAAGTGACCTCTTGACTCCTTCCATTCAAACACACACACCATTCCTCCAAGTGACTGAGCTTAACAGTAGCTATGGAGCCGTGCATCACTGGCGTCTCTGTCGGGTGCAAGATCGGTGGGCTCGACCATGCTCAGCTCTATTGCAGAGAATATCTTGCTGCTCCAAACATTTGGTGATGAGACATATGATGGCTGAAACATGAGAGATGACTTGAAAGATGCATGCTCCACGTACGCTCGTGGTCGGTGTGGATTCTGGTTTTTGTGCTCTGCATGATGTGCTAGTTATTTAGTTTCTTACCCGGGTTGCTGATCTTGCGGGGCCACACGCTCAGTCGCTCTGAGGTGTGAGAAACCACGGCGACTTTATGCCGACCGGTTCGGTTCGACCTTGGGGTGGTGGCTGGGCCCCACTTCGAACTGTTCGAGTAGGTGGCCCGGTCAGCCGCAGCTAAGAGCGCGCTTAGCACCAACTCTCACTACTCTCGCTCTTAGTACTCAACTCAAGTGTGTTTTTTCACCAACTTCTCGTCCCACCCGTCGCTATGGCTAGTGTGTGTGTCAAGCTCGCATGGCAGCGAGTGCATGTCGGCCTTTTGCCGCTACCTACAAGAGGTCTTGCTGCTGATACCATGAGAAATTGCAAAGAAGCTTCCTAACCTTCTTGCTGCTGACGTGGCGACAGTATCTAGTCAGCTAGCGCACTAGCAAGCAAGCAGGTGCAAGAAACAGCAAGAGTCATGCTAGGGAGACGTGCAAAGTCTCATAATCTCCACTGGATTAGTAATGCAGAGAGAGTAAACAAATAACAGGTCCAGAGCATAAATACCTGTTGCGGCGCACGGCGGGTGTCCCATGCGGCAGTACAAGGTCTGTCCTAAAACCGGCCGAAAAACATTGGTTTGGCCGTAACTCTGCGCAGACAAGTCAGATTGCTACGCCGTTTGAATCTACACGTGTAGGATCTTAAACCGGACACCATGACTGTTCATATGCATTCATCCGGCATCAAACGGTGGATACACAATGCAAAACATGCAAATGGGGCCCACGGCTAGTCCATCGATAGAGTCCTACAGGCTATAGGAAAGCTGCAGAAGGTCCCAGACAGCATCCAGGACTCTGGGGCGGTCGTCGGTCAGCTCCGAGTGCATGGTCCATCACCAGACGACGCACCGGCGCCACCTGGGTCCGCATTAGGGATCTGCACGGGCATGGACACGGCCAAGTGGTCATAGTAAACTGTATAGGTTGACGGGAATGTCACAAATCACAACAGCAGCAAGGGTAGGAAGCTTCGTAGCAGTTTCTCGAGTGGACCACCCACTCGGAGCTGACCGACGATTGCCCCAGCGTCCTGGTTGTTGTCTCATACCTTTTGCAATTTTCCTGCAACCTGTAGGATTTTTATCGGTGGATTGGCCGAGGGCCCGATGTGCATGTTTCGCATTGTGTGTCCACCGTTTGATGCCGGATGCGTGCATCTGACCAGTCATGGCGTCCGGCTTGAGATCTTGCAGGATCAGGTTCAAATGGCGTAGCATTATATTTCGTTTTCGTAGAGTTTTGGTCAAGAGAGTGTCTTGGGGCATTTATAGGACAAACTTTGCATTTCTGCAAGCGACACCTACCACGTGCCGTAACATGTATGTATGCCATGGTACTATTGTTTGTTAACTTTCCGTGCAAAAGCTATTGAAGCAGCTCAAAACTCTTGACTTCTGTCTCCTAACCAAACCCTTGCCGTCGTGTGTACGATCTGTGATTGTTGTTAACGTCTGACCAGGCACTGACGCCCAGCCAGCAGCTGCGTTGCTGGGAAGCTTCTGTGCATCTTCTAAGGAAGTGTACCTCAAGTCACGGAACCCATCACATCATGGAGGTTAGCGTCAAAGCCTACATCCAAGTTTCCCAATAGTTCATGTTTTGTCTCCATTCCAGTCACCTGGACCGCAACAGGTTTGCAGCACGCATTTGGACTGGTCAGATAGATGAGGATGGCACAAATCAAGAGCATACATTTCGCCGCTTCTACAAGCTTCTACAAACGTTTCCACTAGTGCGAAATAATCCAGCTAAACCTACCTCCTGGTATGACGACAAGTAGGACGAGGCATGGTAACATGATTGCAACTGTTCAACACCGCCCACAGCTTTTGCAGCACACAACTATGCTGCAACCACCTTAGTCGGCAGCTCCGACTCTGCAATGAAGTAGTCTTGCAATGCCTTCATCTCAACCGGAGAGTCTTTAAGGCCCTGGATGGCCTTCACGGTGGCGTTGGCAGCGTTCAGCGTGGTGATGATGGGGACCTTCTTGAACAGCGCCAGCCGCCGCAGCGCAAGCCCGTCCTTCTTGTCCAGCTCATCCCCAGCAGAGGTGATGAATAGCATCTGGATCTGCCCGTTGCTCAGCAGGTCACCTGTGTGTTTGCATCAACAAAGAGGAGAGGGAAGACAATGGGTCAAGAGCTAGCATAGACTGTCATGAGGTGGCATTGGACAGTGCGTCGCAACCTGTTGCCAACAATCGGGTTGCAACATCCCAACTATGTTGCTGCTCCACCACGCGTGCCACAACATCCCTGCTCCACCCCTGAGAGCCGGATGGTGGACGCTGTTTGTGTGGATGATGATCACATGCATGCTTCGGGCCATACACAACGGAAGACATGGCCAGCCAACCCCCTCAAATCCCCATCCCGCCTTCACTCCACTTCAGACACACTCGTCCATGAGAACCAACTCCACTGAGGGCGCCAGGGCCACCAGCACCACCTCGTACGCACCTGCATGGGGGCGGCCCTCGTGCAGCTTGAGCACCTGCTCCACAGGCACGCCCTTGTCGGACAAGAAGTTGGCTGTGCCCTCCGTCGCAAGCAGCTTGAAGCCCAGCTCCACCAGCGCCTTGGCAGATGCCACACCGCCCTCCTTGGTCTGGTTGTTGAGGGAGATGAACACTGTGCCCGACGCAGGCAGCCGCTGGTTGGCAGAGATTTGCGCCTTCAGGAAGGCCTTCTCAAACGTGTCGTCCAGACCCATCACCTGGAACAGGGGCAGGGGCAGCACGAGGAGTAAAACTAAGATGAACAGGAGGGGAGTTGATGTGCGCAGAGGGTAGCTGGCGATCCTGTGGAATTAGCAAGACAACCAAAGATATCACTAGAGACAAACCAATGTTGTGCAAAAAATGGAGATGCTGCGCCTGCGGTCCCCTTCAGCACAGTACTCCATGGAGTGGAGCACAGTCTCTCGCATTCGACAGGGGAGGCAGGTGCATTTCCAGTTGCCTTCGCCCTTCACCTTGCCCCCACCCCAGCAGATACAACACGGTCAAAATACAAGCCCACCAACAGGCCCGACAGTGAACCACAGAACAGTTGCCCCCACTGCAACCAGTGACGCCCATCCCACCCAGCTCAGCACGCTTACAATCGAGGAGAACAGGCTGCACTCAGTCCCGTCTCCCCAACACACACCTCTCCGGTGGATCGCATCTCAGGGCCCAGGAGCGTGTCGCAGCCCGGGAACTTGTCGAAGGGCAGCACGGCCTCCTTTACGGCCACGTGGTCGGGGATGTACTCCTCTGTGAAGCCGATGTCCTTGAGCGTCTTGCCCGACATGAGCAGGCTCGCATACTTCGCCAATGGGTGCCCGATGGCCTTGGCAACGAAGGGCACGGTGCGCGACGCACGCGGGTTGGCCTCAATGATGTACACCTCGCCCGACGGCATCACCGCATACTGGCAGTTCATCAGCCCCACCACTTTCAGGCTGCAGCCGCGCACAGTATGTGGAGGTCAGAGAGCATCCGCAGGACTGGTGAGAATGGGCTGGTTTTCTGGGAAATCACTACCATGAGGGGTTGGGGGGGGGAAGAGAGATGCCAGGTTTTATTGCAGGTACATTGAAGACTGTTTGTGGCACAGCCAGAGGGCGGCGGGGAGGGGGGGGGG
>SZWC01006766.1:65243-80425 GCA_023375785.1 Penium margaritaceum | reverse complement strand
GTGATGGCAAACTGAGTCCTCGTGCTCGCCTCTGCACGTTTCTTGGTGTCTCTGCCATGTCTAAGGCGTGGCGCTTCTGGGACCCCGACCGTTCCCGCGTCATCGAGTCGCGTGACGCCCTCTTCTTTGAGGATGTCTTCCCCCGTGACTTGTCCCATGTCCCTCCTCCGTCTTCTCTCTCCTCGCTTTGTCGGCTTGGGGGGGGTGGGTCTGTTCCAGCCTCCGATCTTCGTGCGTCCACGTCTCCCTCTCACACAGCGTCCCCTGTTGTCACTTCCACGAACAGTGACGAGGACTCAGTCTCCTCTGAGTCGGGGGCCTCAGTGCCCTCCTCGGAGTCCGGGCCACCCCTGTCCTCAGCCGGTAGCCCTGTATCTTCGTCGTCTACCGCCATTCCCGAGTCCTCACACTCGGCGCCCACTCCCACACAGTCCACTGCCCACTCTACTCCCACATCATCTCCTGGCGCTGCAGTTCCTCCGGTGCTTGACACCACCGGAGGCGACGCGCCTCAGGCTCGGCTCCCCTGTCCAGAGCTTTATACTCGTGGGGGGAGACTTCGTGCTCTTCCTCCCTCTCAGTCTTCTCATCCCTCCTCTTCTAGGGCGCCTACTGAGTCTCTCCTGGTAGGCTCGTCCACTGCCTCTCAACGAGTCACCCGCTCCAGAGCCTCATCCTCCACAGCTGGTCCCTCAGTGCGCCCCACCGGTCTTGATGCACTGGGCCTGTCTGTGAGCGTTGTACACCCAAACTCTACAGTTGGCTATGCTCTTGTAGCCCACGAGTTCCACAGTGCTCTTGAGTCTTCTGTCGCCAGTTATGTCACCGCATGCTTTGCGGCCGCTCGCCTCCCCACTCTCCCTCCTAAGCCCACCACTGTCCGGCAAGCTCGTGAGGCGGCAGACGCTGCCCTCTGGGAGAAGGCCATGCAGGAGGAGCTCTCAGGAGACGCTAAGACGCTGCCCTCTCGGAGAAGACCATGGAGTCTTTGAGCTGGTGGATCTGCCTGCAGGTCGCAAGGCAGTCTCCGCCCGATGGGTCCTTCGGCGTAAGCTAAAGCCCTATGGAACAGTCGACCGGTACAAGGCACATCTCACAGCAAAGGGGTTCTCCCAGATCCCCGGCGTTGACTTTGATGAGACCTTTGCACCTGTCGGGAGATATACCACGGCCCAAGCACTCTTGAGTCTCGTCAACCAGCACGACTGGGAACTGGAGCAGATGGATGTCAACAACGCCTTCTTACACCGAAAGCTGGATGAAGAGATCTACATGATACAGCCCCCGGGCTTCACCGATGGCACGAGCAAGGTCTGGCGACTGCGCAAAGCCCTCTATGGGCTCAAGCAGTTGCCGCGGTGTTGGAACATGGAGATCTCCTCGACTCTCGAGCGGGGAGGTTATCGTCGCAGCACGGTTGATCCAGCGCTCTTCTTGAGCGCCCCCTCAGAGCCGTTTGTCGCGGTGTTGATCTACGTTGATGACCTGCTCATCGCCTCACCCAGCCCGGCAGCTGTCTAGTCAGTGAAAGACCTGCTGCAGTCTGCATACAAGATGAAGGATCTAGGTCCTGCACGCGTGTTTTTGGGGATGGAGCTTGAGCGTGATCGTCAGCGCCGTACCCTGCATGTGCACCAGGCTGCGTACATACGCACATTGGGGGAGCGTTTTGCTCCTTTGCTCGTAGACATCCCCACCGCGTCCACACCAATGACTCCAGCAGGTCAGCGTCTGCTGAAGTCACTGGACTCAGCACAGCTGGGGGAGCCTGTCGACGTCACTGATTACCTTAGTGTTGTTGGCTCCCTCATGTATCTCGCCACCACCACTAAGGCAGACGTGGCCTTTCACGGTCAATTTCCTTTCCCAGTTCTCCCAGCAGCCTTGACAGAAGCATCTCGAGGCCGCACTGCGCGTCGTCCGCTACGCGTTGTCCACTGCACGCGTAGGACTCTGCTACCGTGCTCAGCTCTCGGTAGTCGTTGACGGCTACACAGACAGTGACTGGGCACATGACACAGATGCTCGCAGCCGCACTGGTTACATCTTTCTTGTCGGAGGGACTGCTGTCTCCTGGAAGAGTGGAAAACAGGGTTGTGTTGCCAGGAGCTCCAGTGAAGCAGAGTATGTGGCATTGGGTGCAGGTACGTGTGAGAGTGTTTGGCTTTCCCGCTTGTTGCAGCAGTTGCGTGTCCCCATTCATTGCATCACCCTGCGCTGTGACAACCAGAGTGCGAAGGCGATTGCTGAGCACGATGGCATGCATCACTCTCGCACTAAGCACATTAACATTGAGCATCATTTTGTACGCGAGCGCATTGCCGCTGGGGAAGTTCAGGTTGTCTGGGTCGACACTCGTCAACAGCGTGCAGACTTTCTCACCAAAGCGCTCAGCAGTAGAATGTTCAAGGCGGCTGTGCATGTTGTTGGCTTGTTGCGCTCTCGTGATGCCGCCGGTTGATATGAATCCTGTGATGTTCTCCTCGTCCTATGTTTTCTGTGTGTGAGGCCTGTTCGTCTGTGGGTCATGGGGGAGTGTTGGTTATTGTCACAAACACACGCAAGTGCCCTCTTGTCTCCATTCATGCACACACCTCACCACTGTAGGTGATTGAACTGGATTAAGGCTCCCTGGTGCAAGACTGTGGTGCAGCATGAAATGCACAGTGGAGGTGCCCCCATCAAGCTACCAAGTGCTCGCTTCAGCACCAGCCTTGTCATTAGCCTTAGTTTAGTGATAACCTCACTTGCCAAAATGGGGATACAACTTGTAGGATTGCATGCTTGTTAGTTGATTGAATACTTGCATGTTCCTAGAGTGGTGAATCGGATTGCTGATCCCTCGGGAGCACACGTCCGGCTTGTGCCGGCGTGTGAGAAACCGCCTGGAGCTCGCTCGCTCCAGGGTCGGGTTCGATCCCTGGGTGGCAGCCGGGCCCCACGACGAGTGCCTCGCGTGGGTGGCCCGGTCAACTGGCTCTCACCACCTCGCTCACTACTCACTCTTGTGAAGCTGTGTCTTAACTACTTCCACGTTTCTTAGTCTTGAGCGTTCCCCGATCCATGGCGTGTTTCATTGCTTGCCACTCACTTGCTTGCTAGCATAGTGCTTGTGGCTACCTACAATCCCTGATGCGGACTTAGGTGGCACCCGTGCTTGGTCTGGTGGTGGACTACCAGCTTGGAGCAGACCGACAACAATCCTAGAGTCGTGGACGCTGTATGGGACCTTTTGCAGTTTTTCTACAACAAGCAGGATTTCATCAATGGACTGGCCATGGACCCAAACTGCATGTTTTTGCATTGTGTCTCCACCGTTTCATATTGGATGCATGCGTGTGACCATTCGTAGCATCTAGCTTGTGATTCTTCACGTCTATCTTCAGACGACGTAGCGTTTTGACTTATTTATGCTGAGTTACCGCCAAAACAGAGGTTTTGGGCCGGTTTCACGATAGATCTTGCATTGTCGTGTGTGACACCCGCCGTGCGCCGCGGCAGGTACCCTACCGCTCATGTTTATCCTAGAAAATTTTTGAAACATTGCCCTTTAGTGTCTTTAAGGACCTTGCCGAAAATTAATTATGTCTGTTGCAACGTGGACTGTCCAGCGATTTTTCCTACCCACATGTCCGGAAATCTCTGAAGGATGTATCGCCGCGCTACATAACCGAACGCTCAGGCACTTCACACATTTCTGTGCAAAGTCGGTGTTGAGGCCTACTTGCACGCTCAAGCCAGAAGACGACCTCGACATGTCAAAGTTTTATTGTGCCACCTTTGTCTAGAATCCAGACGAATAAGACCAAGGGTGACCAGAAAAAGAAAAAACATTAGACAATAAATTCTTTCATTTGTGACAAAAAATGTTTTTCTCCGATAAGAAAGAGCGGTAGGGTACTGTAGCGTGGCAGTGCCACGCCAACCGGTCGAAGGAGCCACGTGGCTCGAGCGGGGTCACTTGGGACTGTGGGCGGTTAGACGGGATGGGTTGAGGGTTGGAGACCCTCAAGCACCGCGGTTTTGGCCTAGTCAGTCAAGGATTTTGTCGAATCCGTTACATTGGTATCAGAGCTCCAGGGCTCGAATCCCATGTCGGGATTACCGGAGATGCCGAGGCGGCTCTCTCTCCTAGCGGGGGGGGGGGTGTAGCGTGGTAGTGCCATGCCGACCGGTCAAAGGAGCCACGTGGCTCGAGCGGGATCACTTGGGGCTGTGGGCGGTTAGACGGGATTGCTTGAGGGTCAGAGACCCTCAAGCACCGCGGTTTTGGCTTAGTCAGTCAAGGATTCCGTCGAATCCATTACAGGTACTTATGCCATTGACGTGTCATTTTTCATCTCTCTCTGGAATTTCTATTGAAGCATTATGACACTTTTCCTTGTGTCTCTTAGCCAGACCCTTGCCGTTGTGTGCACGACTTGTGAGAGTCATCATCATCTGACAAGGCACTAACGCCTAGTCGGCAGCAAAGTCTGAGGAAGCTTCCACACATCTCCTCTTGGTATCATAGCAACGAGACCTCTGTCGCTGAGCTGCGCCGCAGAGACGCAGCACCAGTAGCAACGAGAGCTTCACCGCCGCCGCCGTATCCTGGGACTCGTTGAAACCATTTTTCAGCAGCAACATAACTACATAGTCCCCATGACCTCACTGGGTGAGCTGCGGCATTTACCAGCTCGAGCAGCCAAGTCGAGCAGTAGTAGCAATACCGGGTGGCAACAGTAGCCGCGTCTGGATAGGCATTATAATAAAGAAAAAAAACTTACAACAACAGCTCGTAGTGCAAAGTGGCGACTACGAGCAGCACCAGCATGCAACTGCAGCAACATCAAGCAGTGGTAGCGGTAGCAAGCAGCTCCAGCGGCAGTAGCAACCGCGGGCACCAGCAACAGCGTGGCGACAGCAACAGCAGCATTACGCTTGCTACAACTCCAGTAGCAACAGTAGTAGTAGTAGCGTTGCAGCAACGGCAGCAGAATTGTAGTAACGGTAGCAGCATTGTAAAAGCTGCAGCAACTACAGCAATAGCAACGGCCGGAGCTACAATATTCAACACTATTGTGCTATCTAGCAACATTGTTGCTGTGTAGCACTATTGCACAACCGCACAGAACCTCCGTAACAGTGGAGATTCTGTGCAACTGCGTAGTAAGGCGACTGCGCAAGGGGGTGACAGTCCCCCCTCCCATTGAGGAGTCTGTGTGATTCCCACATAAAAAAAAATAAAAGAAAACTGTGTTGACATCAGTATTTTCCTTGCTGACATCATCAGGTCCGTGCTGGCATCAGCAAACCCCTATTGACGTCAGCACTTGCATTTTAGGGTCGGGATGTCAAAAGTTGCCAGAAATTCAAATCCTTGAGAACCGCTGACGGTTTTGCAGTTTGGCTGCTTTGACATCCCGGTCTATGCTTAGCGCTCACATGGCCTTGACCTGTGACAAGGACAAAGGACCACTAGATCCCTCTTCCTTCTCCTCAGGGGTCATGAGCCCATGCTCGCAAGCTATTGAGGACCTGCGGAGTCAACAGGGTGAGATGTGTCGCCTACAGCAATAGCAGACAGACGCCATCCGCATGCTCACTGATGTTCTTCGTGGTCGGTCCACAGTACGATAGCAGACCTCCGAGGGAGTCGGCGGTGTTATACCTTCTACACAGCATTCAACATCTACACCAAGGAGAGCAGCAGGACAGGACCCGCCACTTCTTGATCCTTTGGATGAGGACCATGATATGCCAAGTACGAAGGATGACACTCCTGAGAGGGAGATTCGCGTACTTCAAGAGCGTTTCCGCCAGGTGCAGGCGCGGTCCAATTCCCTGTTCCCATAGATCCGATCCTTGCCTGATCCCTACCTCGGCGACTTTCCTCGTCCCGTTGTCTTTTCCATCCTTCGTCCTTCCCAGCATGTAGTTGCTCTCCCTACGGAGGGGCAACCTAAGGACTTTGAGACACCGCTCCCACGATATGTCATTGAGGATTGCTTTGACTGCTCGGAGAACCTCTTCCAGGTCGAGGCCACTTCAAAGGGGGTATGGCCCTACTATCACAGTCCTTACCAGGTTACGGAATGCACTCAGGTGCTGGGAGCGGCTCGGGCAATGCATCAACTCCTTTACGCCATGCCGCACAAGACTGTCATGGACTTTTGTCCTTTCCTTGGAGAGGCTGGCACAAGCGGGTGCTGATCCACGCCGGGGCTGGGACATGGCATTGCTGACGCACGCCACCCGCGCGGCTCACATGTACGCCTTTCACTCCCTACGTCATGGACCTACCAATCCCACACCCAATTATTGGCGATGTGCCATGCTCATCTACACGCGTCTTGGGACCTCAAGAGGTTCATTGCTGTGGGCACTTCGTACGCTCATGATGAGAGTTTGTCTTAAGCACACAGACATCTTCTCGACGTACAATGGCGCCATGCTCAAGCCCTTCTCCACCTCCCTTTAGGTTCTTCTTAGGACACATCAACGTTTCTCCAAGTGACTTCCACCCGTGAGGCAGCCGCGGCCCATCAGAAGAGTCCCCTTGCTGCAGCGGTCATCACGTCGCAACCGACGCCCCTCCTGCAGTCCACTTCTTTATCCTCTGGTACATCCTCCTCTTCCCCTTCCACCCTCGGTACCTCGACTCTAGTGCAAGATGTGGCAGCAGCGGCATAGGGGAAGAAGAACAGACGGAGGCGTGGTTTTGGCCAGCAGCAGTTGCACCCGTAGCAGTCATCGGGCGGTAGGATTGGACTTCTACAACTGTGACGTTGATCATCCCTACACCGAGTACCAACAGCCGCTTGACTGAGCGCGGATCACTCACGGTCTACAGACTACACACGCGCAGTGGTCTACATTGAGGAGCACAGCCTCTAGTCGTGCCACGACCACAACCACACCAGTTCTCGCTTCCCGACCGACGAGCACTAGCAACCCGGACCCACGTGACCGCATCATCGCCGGGCTCCGTCAGCTTATGGCACTTCGCTCTGAAGGAGGTGCAAGTGTGTCATCACAACCGGGTGGTTCAAAGACTGATTCTTTTTTGTTGTCCTCGAAGCTCGTGATGACTTGTGTGGGGGGGCACAGGCGGAATGTGATGGTGATGGACCTGACAGAACCAATTGGATTCACGAGTCCCACCTTTGTGCCCTTCGTCATTCCCCCTCACATGTTGTGCCCGTTTGAGGCCAAGTATTCCATTACCCGTTGCACAGTGACGTCCTTTGATCCCAGTTGCACTTGGATCATTGATTATGGTGCCACTCACCACATGACCTGTTGTCGTAGTGACTTCATTGTCCTCGGTCCTATGTCATCTCTTCATTCCGCCCGCTCAGGCTCTGGTCAGTCACTGCCGGTCTAGGATGTTGGGGTCGTGTGCTTCGATGATCTATGTGGCACACTGTATCTTTGTGAGGTGCTTTTTATGCCTGTCCTTGAGCTCAACTTGCTTTCTGTGCAGGCCTGCACGCTGATGGGAGTATCTATGGAGCACACTACAGACTCCACGACTGTGACAACTATTGATCCTCGCACTGTCGTTCTTTGTGGATCCATTGTGGATGATTTTTACAGTGTCTCCTTGATCTCCTCTTCTCCTTGCTCCCCTACTCCTTTTGCTTGTGTGTTCGTCACTGATGTGCTGTCTACTGAGTACCAGTAACTGTTACATTGTCACCTATGTCATGTGGGCTCCAACACAATGTCGAAGCTCATTCGGACACAGCCCGCTCTTGGTCTTGATGCAGCTTCTTTCGAGAAGCCGCCCAAGACCGATTGTCTGTTCTGTGCTCAGGGTAAGATGCATTATTGCACCTACCGCGACTTTCGTTCTCGAGCCCTTCGCTCTCTCGAACAGTAGTTACTCATATCTTCTCCATCCTCTTCCTGTCGAGTTTTCATCTGATCGGGGCCGATACGTTCGGACTCTCAGTGATGAGTTCATCCAGTTGCGGTGGGTCATCAGCCTGCGCTAGAAGAGGGATGCTGCTCTTACGGTTTGTCTCTGGCTAGTGATGGCTGAGCGCCAGTCTTGCCACACACTGCATACCTTCCGCTTGGATCGCGGAGGCAAGTTTGTTGGCCAGATTGACAGTTTCTTTGCCGAACGCGGGATTTCTCACCAGGTCTTCGCTCCTACTACACCTTAGCATAATGGTGTTTTAGAGCACTGGAACCGCACCATGGAGGATGCGGTTTGTGCTATGTGGTTTGAGTGCGGTATCCCGGAGTCCTTTGCCTTTGAAGGATTTGCCTAGATGACGTGGGTCTGGAACCGCCTCCCGCATGGTCCCCTTATGGACCACGTTGTACCGTACGAGCTCTGGCTTGGCCACCGTGCTGATCTGTGTCTCGCTCGTATCTGGGGATCCGTGGCTTCTGAGTGGTACATCAAGGACCAACAGGGGTCCAAGGTCTCCCAACGGCGTCGCTTGTGTGCCTTCATGGGCATCTTCCCGTAGTCGAAGGCCTGGCATTTTTGGGATCCCGTCCGTTGTTGCATCGTCGAGTCCCGCGAAATGCTCTTCCTTGAGTCGCTCACTTAACATGACCTGACCTCTATTATGCTGATGTTTGTCACGCACGTTCCTACGTGTGATGCTTATCAACGGATGGGGGAGTCTGGGCCTGTGAGCAATTCTCGTCCGGCTGATGTGTCCGTTCGAGCCTCTTCCACTTCTCGGTCTCTGGCTCTTGATGTCCCAGCAATCATCGCTGTCGGGCCAGAGACCTCTCCAGCCTAGCCGGTTTCTACCCCACAGGCAATCATGACTCTGTGCCTCGGTCCACCAGTACTCCTACCTCTGTGCGTGGTCCTGCCTCCACTCCTACTCATGCTGCTCTACCTAGTACTGTGTCCCCCATCATTACACCAACATCTCCTCACACTGCATCACCTTCCCCTTTGCCTCAGTCCTCACGAGATGTGGTTGTGCCTGTCTCTGAGCCTGAGGTGAGCCCCTCGAGCCCAGGCTACTCATGAGAGCCCGGTGGTCTTCTTGACCATTGGTCTCCGGAGTCCTGCAGGTATTAGGTCCCACACTTAGGCACTCCACTCGCAGTGTCGCAAGTGGTGATCCGAGCACAAAGGCCCTAGGCCTTAGTGTTCGCAGAGATCACACAGAGGCACATCCAGTGTACCATATAGGGCACGATCTGGTCACTTGCGAATTTCGTATCGCTTGTGATGCAGCAGCTGACCTTGTGGTCTGCAACTCTCAGGCATGTGCACTTGCCACTCAGAAATCTCCCTCTATGGCGCCTGATCCGGGCACACTGAGGGAAGCTCTCTCATCAAATGATGTAGATGCCTGGTGTGCTACTTGTGAGGATGAGTTTTAGGCCATCCAAGAGCACAGAGTTTACAAGCTAGTCGTCCTTCCACCTGCGAGGAAGGCTATATAGGTCAAGTGGGTCTTTCACCGATAAGTGAAGCCGGATGGCTCATTGGAATGCCACAAAGCTCGCTTGGTCATCAAGGGCTATTTTCAGATCAAGGACATTGATTAAACTAACACATTTTCCCCTGTCAGCCACATGACCTCAGCTCGTACTCTGTTCAGTGTGGTGGCTCAGCATGAATGGGAACTGCACCATATGGACGTGAAGAATGCCTTCCTCCATGGCTCCTTGGATGAGGAGATTTATGTGGCCCAGCGACTAGGCTTTGAGGATGGTGACAAGGTCTGGCCCTTGCGCAAGTCCTTGTATGGCTTTCAACACTCTCCTTGGTGTTGGAACGAGAAGATCACTGGCACCCTGACTCGTGCCGGATATGTAGAGAGCGAGGACGATCCCTCTCTCTTTATCCGACAGACGCCTGGGCGGTTCACTGCCATCTTGGTCTATGTGGATGACCTTCTGACCGTGTCTCCTTCCATGGAGGCTGTGAAGGAGGCCAAGGTGGTCCTCTGGACTGCCTATAGGATGAAGGACCTTGGTCATGCAGCGGTGTTTCTTGGCATGGAGATCATGCAAGAGCGCAGACATCGGACACTACTCCTGCATCACGCCCGGTAAGTACGCGTCGTGGGGGAGTTCTTCACTGGCCTCCTTGGCGCAGTGCCCACGGCCTCCACGCCTCTCACACCTGACGGGCAGGATGCCCTAATGGTGGATGATCCCACACAGCTGGGGGAGACCGTGGATGTGACCTTGTACCTTCATCTCATCGGATCTCTGATGTACCTGGCCATTACCACACGCCTCGACATCGCCTTTGCGGTCAACCTCTTTGCACAGTTTTTGCAGGCTCCACGCGTGAGAGCCCTTCATGCGACTGTACAAGTGGTGTGGTATGTGGTCTCAACACCATACCTCGGACTCTGCTTTTGCCGGGAGGGTTCCGTGGTTCTTGACAGCTATACCGACAACGACTAGGCCTGGAGTCCATATGGATGCAGTCGCACCGGTTACGTGTTCCTGCTCAGTGGTATCGTAGTGTCTTGGCGCAACGGGATGAAGGGCTGCATTGCACATAGCTTGTCGGAGGCAGAGTATGTTTCTCTGGGTGTAGGGGCTACTGAGGTAGTATACCTACAGCGCCTGTTCCTTGAGCTGGTTCAGCGAGTACCCACCATTGTCCTTTGTTGCGATTACTAGAGTGCCCTTGCCATTGCAGAGAACTCTAGTGTCTTTCACACTTGCACAAAGCACATTGCAGTTAAGCATCACTTTATGAATGATCTAGTGGAGCGACACGTGATCTCCATCGTATGGGTTGTCACTGACATGCAACGTGCTGACTTCTTGACGAAAGCAGTAGCACGCAGGACGTTTCTGGAGGCCATTCGTTTTGTTGGGCTTCACCCCTTGCCTGAGAGTGGTTGAGTGTGGGGTATGTTTGTGCCTGTACCACGAGTGTTTCTATTCTCGTTGGTGTACACGTTTTAGTGCTTCACGTGTTTGGACATGCGTGCCATCGTGTCATGGGGAAATGTTGTGATTTGTGACGTTCATGTCGACTTGTACAATTTACTGTGACCACTTGGCCGTGTCCATGCCCGTGCAGATCCCTGATACGGACCTAGGTGGCATTGGTGCGTTGTCTGGTGGTGGACCACCAGCTTGGAGCTGACCGACGACGAGTCATCGACGATGTCTGGGACCTTCTGCAGTTTTTCTATAGCACGCAGGACTTTATCGGTGGACTGGCCGTGGGCTTGAATTGCATGTTTTTGCATTGTGTATCCACCGTTTGATGCTGGATGCATGCATTTGACCATTTGTAGCCTCCGGCTTGTGATTTTGCATGTCTACGTTCAGACGGCGTAGCGTTCTGACTTGTCTATACAAATCTACGGCCAAAACAGTAGTTTTGGGCCGGTTTTGGGCCAGATCTTGCATCGCCACGTACGATACCTGCCGTGTGCCGCGGCAGGCACTTATGCCATGGACCTGTCATTTGTCATCTATTTCTGCAAATGCTATTGAAGCATTATGACACTTTGCCTTGTGTCTTCTAGCCAGACCCTTGCCGTTGTGTGTACGACTTGTGTCTGTCGTCACCGTCTGACAAGGCACTGACGCCTTGTCAACGGCTAAGTCGCTAGGAAGCTTCCACGCATATTCTTTGCATATCCATGGGGCAGCAGCACCTTAGGGGCAACCGACACTTTTACTCTTTGCAACAACCTCCCAGGCGTCCTTAGCGCATCTCCATTCAGCACATCGAAGACCTCACGATGACAACGGAGAAAGGAACAAGCGCAACCGATGACGAGCAATATTACCCGACGAATACACTGGCAATGGAGGATCAACAGTACACAAACACTGACTTTCTAGAGGTGAACGAGACAACACTGACAGCTTTCATGGCGCTTGGCACAACACCGACGAACCCGACGGCCAACATGGTGACGGACTCGTACGGCTCGTCGAACCCTTCGCCCGTGACATTGCCCGACGGGACGACACCTGAAAAATTGAGAGGCACCGGTCGGTATGCCTAAAACAATGAAGATATGTACCAAAACTATGGGGACTCGAGAACCTCAACACCCATCTGCTCCACTTACTTAACATGGTAGCGGAGGACCTTTGGACTTCCCATGTGCGTAAAGCACTACCCACCAAGAAAAAGTGACATCTCTCGAGTGAAACCTAGATTTGACCGGCAGTCCTTGGGTCGTTTGACTCTGAGAGCTTGAACGGTCAAGATCTGGCTAACTAGTTCGGATGTGTACTTTGCCGTTGTTGGGGTCAACAACGATAGGAAGAAAACTGACATTGCGGCCTTGATTGTGTTGAATATGTTTGTCCCTTGTTTAGTCTTGTATGACGGATCAGGAATGCTCTGCCCCTTGTGGAGGTATGACCCCTGGATTTGTTGTAGGATGACTCAACTATGCTCTGTCTCATGTGAGATATGACCTGTGAGTACACCATGTAGGTGAGTGGTTAACTTGGCCATTTTGATGATTTGGCCAAGTGAGAGGTCATGAGNCTTTGCCGTTGTTGGGGTCAACAACGATAGGAAGAAAACTGACATTGCGGCCTTGATTGTGTTGAATATGTTTGTCCCTTGTTTAGTCTTGTATGACGGATCAGGAATGCTCTGCCCCTTGTGGAGGTATGACCCCTGGATTTGTTGTAGGATGACTCAACTATGCTCTGTCTCATGTGAGATATGACCTGTGAGTACACCATGTAGGTGAGTGGTTAACTTGGCCATTTTGATGATTTGGCCAAGTGAGAGGTCATGAGTTCGATCCTGGCTCCATGCACATCTTGGTTTTTTTAGAAGCTTCCAAGAAAGTCCATTGCTTCTGGGAAGCAACACGGCTGATCAGTCACCTTGGCACAAGGATGCTTATGTGTCAAGCCCACAGCGCAAGTCTCTTGGTAATGTGGCAGGGTCAAGCAACATCTCAGGAATGTGCTTTTGAGTTCTAGGACTGGACAGACAGCTATAAATGGACTTGTCTTGCATGCTGATCCATTAACTCTTGTTTGATGCTCTCTTGCGTATTGATGACTTGAGCTCTTCTTGAGATGTAATGCTAAGGTGTTAGTACTCTTGAAGGTGAAGTGTATGCCTGATTAAGTTTGGGGTGCACAACACATACCTGCAAAGGAAGAAGGTGTGAAAATCTTTGTGAGCTTTTTTGGTTTCGCGGCTTCTCTGCCGGAGGTGGTTAGCTCAGTAGCTAACAAAGGGTTATGGGCCCACTCCTCTGGTTAGAGAAGTTTCACACATGCAACCGCCAAAGTCACAAGCAGTGAGAGCGACTTCGCTCTCACCCATAGCCGATTTTCATCGGCTATGACACCGCCCACAGAGCTTATAGAATGTGGGACCTAGGAGCTAAGAAGGTCATCCGCAGCAAAGACGTGGATTTTCACGAACATTCAGTGAGTAAGGGAGAGCTTCTTGAACTTGAGAACACTCCAAAACAGGGAGAGTGGCTCACTCTTCTTTAGGAGGGAGACGAAGCACCAGCACAATAGCATGGGCTGGGTACTACAACAGGGAGAGAAGCTAATGAAGATGACTCGGAGGAATCAGCATCCGAGTCCAACGTATCTGATCCTCCAGACCATGAGGAGGATACCTCTCCCCCCATCGACGACAAAACAAACCTCCAACCTCTACATCAACAGCAATAGCAAGCAGGTCCAAGGAGCAGTTCACGTCTGAAAGTTCCTCGGCAGCATTACGATGCAGATAGGGGTTAATGGACAGGCTTCAACTATCCGTTCATGGTTCAAGAGGAGCCAACGTCTGTCGCAGAGGCACTCGCGCGGCCTGACAAAGCTGAGTGGAATGAAGCAATTCGCAGTGAACTCAGCTCCATCGAGGAGAACGGGACATGGGTACTGGTGGACAGACCTGCCGGCGCTCATGTTGTGGGTTCCAAGTGGGTGCTGAAATAAAAAAGGAAAGAGGATGGTAAGATAGACAAGTACAAGGCACGGGTGGTAGCAAACGGGTTCTCTCAACGGCCTGGCACAGAGTACGATGAGACCTTTGCTCCCGTTGTGAAGTTTTCCTCCATCCGGTCAATGCTCGCCATTGCTGCTGCCAAGAACATGGAGGTCCACCAGATAGATGTCAAGACAGCCTTCCTTTACGGCAAACTTGATAAGGAGGTGCTAATGGAGGTTCCAGAGGGGGTTGATGCGCCCGAGGGCAAGGTGTGCAGGCTGGTGAAGGTGCTCTATGGGCTAAAACAAGCGCCAAGACTTTGGTACCAAGAGATGGATACATTCATGGCCAAGGAGTCCTGCATGCAGTGCGACAACGACCCTATCATGTACGTGCATGAGAGCGACAAAGGGACTATGTTGGTCGCCTTGTACATCGATGACCTGATTCTATGCTCTTCTTGAACGCAGCTGCTAGACGATCTCAAGGGGCAGCTGAGTAGCAGATTCAAGATGAAGGACATGGGTCCTCTGAACTTTTACCTTGGCATTGCCATCAAGCGTGACAGAGCCGCAGGTACCATCAGCCTGAACCAGACAAAGTACATCAACTCCATCCTCAAACGATACGACATGGCATATTGCAAGCCTGCCAGTACACCCATGAGCCCAGAGTGCAAGCTCTCCACCTCCATGTCCCCATCCAACAAAGCGGAGAGAACTGACATGCTGGGCATCCCATATCAGTTTGCAGTGGGCAGTCTGATGTATGCCATGGTCGCCACCCAGCCAGTTATAGCCCATGTTGTCGGGCAGGTGAGCCGGTTTTTGGCCAATCCTGGTCCACAGCACTGGCAGGCTGTGAAGCGCATCATGCGCTACCTTAAGGGGACGCGACACGTGGGACTCCAATTTGGAGGCATCGCTGGATCCGCGTCACTCTGTCTCATGTGCTACACCGACGCTGACTAGGGAGGCAATATCGACGACAGAAAATCCACCTCCGGCTTTGTGTGTATGCTAAATGGAGGTGCTGTCAGTTGGGCGAGTCGCAAGCAGGAGTGTTTCTCTCTGTCAACAGATGAAGTTGAGTACATTGCATTGGCTGAGGTGTGTAAAGAGATGCAGTGGCTTTGCAGCTTGCTCTCTGAGATGAAGGCACCACAGGCAACGGCAACAATCATCAAGATTGACAACATGAGCGCGATTGACATGTCCAAGAACCCATTTCTGTCCAGGCGCACAAAGCACATCGAGATTCGCTACCACTATGCTCGGGACTTGGTCTACAAGCAGACAGTGGAGCT
>SZWC01006766.1:35941-54050 GCA_023375785.1 Penium margaritaceum | reverse complement strand
GGTGGAACATGTGTAAATGACAACCGTGGAGGACATACATGCAACTGTCTGATTGGTTACGCTCTAGGGAGTACGACATCCAACAACTCAGCCATATGTGTCCGGGTGCGTAGTACCGCAACGTTTCCTAGTCTGATGGTGACAAGGCTGTTTTAGATGAGCACAAACACATTTTTTTCAATGGATTCTTTCTGTTTCTATGTCCTCTCTCCATGCTTTTATTAAATCTCCCTTTTTTTCTATGACTCTCTCATATTGTACATGATTCAACATATCCCATGCTTTCTGTTCCTCAACTTCCCTCTCCATGTCCTTGCTTTCCCCATTTGCTTTCCTATCTCACCATCTTACACCTTGTAATCACGTATCTAACATAATGAAATTCCTCATAGGCGGCCTTTATCCCACCTCAAGCTTTTCCATTCCAAAATTATCCGCAGATCATATCTCCATTGGTGTCCATTGTAGCACTTTAACACCTTTTCCATCTGCTTCCTCCGTGTCTCCCTTGCACTTGCCCTGTCTCCTGCGATATCTCTGGCTTCATTTACCTCTTAGACCCTCCTCTACACTCTTGCCCAAACCAAGGCAAGTGCTTGGCATACAAGGTTATTTTCAAATCTGGACATGCTTTTTGAGCAGGGTATTCTTGAGTTCATTGATCTCAACACTTATCATTATATGATCAAGGGGTAATGGGTCTTGCGCATAACACATAATTCTAATTCTATTCTTCCACAAGGCTCATGTAAAGGGCTACTTTCAGATTGTTCAAAATAGAATCCTGTGATACCAACGCCCAAGTCAGTCATTTTATGACCAGTTACATTATAGCCTACTTTCAACAGGATGTATACAAAATGGACGTCAACAAAACCTTCTCCCAATGCACGCTCAAGAAAAATCGTGACATTATATACCCATCCATCATTCAATGCAATCATAAAAAGGTCTACTGTTTGTGTTACGTGTTTCTATTGTTGAGGTTGGCAATGCAACCCTACCATCTGTTTTTTTCAACATTTAACGTATGGACTTTTTTGCGGAGGCCCTTCATGAGTATCGACTATATGAGACTGTTTGTGCCTTCTACTTGAACACCCTCCCCCACTTATGTTGAGCTCCTTACCTTCTCTCTCCTTCTCAATACTTTGTTTCAATCCCCTAAAAAACTATCATTTTTCTTCTCATTTTTTCTTATATTGTGTCCTGACCATGCGTGCCTTACCCTTGACGGACATGGACCCCATGGACCTCGACCATCTACTTCCTCTGAAGGACAGCTGGGGAGACATCACCCACACTAGTTATGGTCCATGGGGAGTTGGCATCCCTGCTCCGCCCAAGCTTACATGCGATGAGGCAAAATCTTCCTAGCACCATGCGAATGCTAACTGGGACGCCATGTACGCCTTTCCACCACCCATTCCCCCTCCCCGGCCCACCCGTTTTGTTGGATGTGGGTATGCGGGTTCCAACTGCGACACCCGTTGTATGCCACGAATGATTGGCAACCGTGGGTGCGGATGCATCCCAATACCCTTACGCGTATGTGTCCCCATGGGCTCCTATTCTTTATTTCACTCATTTTTTCAAGGGCATGCCCATTTTGGAATGTGTGTGTCTGACTACATGTTATTCCTGTGTGCTTCTTTCCCAACAACATAACCAGGTTGTACCAAATGCATTATTTGCACAATACTTGTAAAAAACTAGTGTGTAGTGAACATGGTAAGCAAGCACAACATGCTTCAGAGTATTCACAAGTTGACTTGCATGTAGAATCAACGTGCATCTGGATGTAATGACCAGATTGACCACACAGTAGCCAGTGGTGGAATGTGGGTGGCAGTGAAAAAATCAAAGCCATCACCTCACGGGTGGCTCACATGAAATCCTGGCATATGTAGGCCGTAAGCCCGGGCAAGGCAAGCCTCCCCCATATCGTGTCCAAGTACATCGTAGAACATGTCACCGTCATCACTGGCACTGATGGGATCCACGACCTCCTCCATGCACACGTCTTCATCGGAATCAGTGTCTTCCAACACTTGTCCGTTGTGGCATGGGCACGTGTACATCTTAATGATGTGAGCCAGCTGTGTGCTAGCACATAGCTTTGTAACCAAGTATGTTGTACTGGATCCATGTATAAAACGAGTGAAAAATGGGAGCCCATAATGCTTTGGACAGTTCATGGTGGACGTTGCTTTCGTGCAGTGTTGAAGTTACCGGAAGAGAATGAACACAATCATTAGCCATGTTGTTTGATACTGTGTCGTGGGTATGCCATATGTCTCTGGAGTAAAGTTTAAATTAAACCCATGTCTCAGAGTAAATCAGAGGAAAAGATCAACCACATGAAAAATGATCGATTCAAGGACCTAGTTTGCCCGGAGGACAATGAAACAAAGCTGAAAAGCATCCAAACTCAAACCGTAAGCTGTGCAAAGCCGTTTGTTTCATAGCTCCAACAAGAGTAGTTGCTTCACACGGTCAGCAAACCGCTACCGTGCGACACGATGAGAGTTTTGCTTTATCCTCAATTGCATGACAATGCATCATTCATCCCAATGAAAACCAATCACATTGCATTGTGCAAGAGGGGGCAACGATGGAATGCAAAGATGTAACCGTTTTGTCGGTAGTACGACACAATGACGCATAGTTGACGTCACTATTCCGTAGCAGGGTCGTGTTTGGCCGTGAATAATACTCTAGTTTGATTACGGGTACGCCATTTTAGCGTCCGGAGTAATTTCCTTTTACCCATGGTCTGAGCCTCGTGCTTCCCGAAGACCCACTCTGTACACAAAACGACCACACTACCCACTGATTTTAACGGATGGCCGCAGTTTCAACAAAGTGCAAATAGAAACTAGCGGTGTACGCAGTACCCACTCTCGAGGAAACATGATGTAACCGTTTTGTCGGTAGCACGACACAACGACCCATAATTGATGTCTCTATTCCGTAGAAGGTTCGTGTTTTGCCATGAATAACACTCTAGTTTGATTACGGGTACGCCATTTTAGCGTCCAGAATAATTCCCTTTTACCCATGTTCTGAGCCCTTGCTTCCCGAAGACCCACTATGTACACAAAACGACCACACTGGTTTTAACGGATGGCCGCAGTTTCAACAAAGTGCAAATAGTAACTAACCGTGTACGCAGTACCCACTCTCGAGGAAACATGACTACATTCCCGGTATTCTATGCATGTTCTGTCATGAGTGGATATCTTGGTCACAATTTTTCCTTCATGAGTTCGTTTGATGTTTTGTCCTGGTGGGAATTGCGTGCTAAGTTAAGGTGAACACAAGGATACAAGTGAAGCGACACCGCACTTGTTTACTTGTCTTCAATGTAAAGTCGTGCGGCCAAACAAAACTTGCTGCATTAGTCTTGACTATTGCTTGTGCGAATTAAGGGGGGTATTTTTCTTCAAGGCAGTAGTCGTCATCTTTGTAGAATGATGACACAGTGTCGTCAGCTCCTCCTGTACATAGTCCCACAAAAATGCATGGCCGTTACGTAGCATCTTCTGAAATAGAAAGGGGGATTCAATATTACGTCAGACGACAAGAACGGTTGCTACACATATTCCACATCAGCACATATTTGTTTTCCACTGTCACATCCAGAGTTGCAGTCCCATGCATCCGCCGATGCTGCTATAGAATGGCACACGGACGACACGTCAGCACATAGTGGCCGTGTGCTCCCGCAAGCAGTGAACCGGGCCCATGTTCCGATGATCCCAATGACGTTGACCGTTAGTACTAGGATGGGACATGATGTCCAGCGGTTCACCATGGTGCATGACATGCACTACATTGATTTTCCCCTTTGTGCACCGTGCGTGCCACTTGCACAGCATGGCAAACATGTCGCTTCTTCCTTGAGCTGTTCTCTCCCCTGGTGTCCCCACTCGCCATGGCACTTGTGTTTGATATGAACTCTGGTAAGTGGGTATGACGGAAGCAAAGATGACCGTTAGGTGGGTAAAATGTATACTGGCGTACATGCTCCTGCACGCAATACCCATAGGGGGTGTTATGGATCCACCGTTGTTCCGCTTTTACGTTTCCCTGAAAGCGACCATTCGCAGCTCCGATGAGGAAGCAGAGCCTCGTGTCTCCCAAGGGTACACTAACGACTTTGTGTTTGACGAATTCGAAGATGCTTGTTGGGTCGAGCACCTCCAGGTGGAAGAGCACATTACTTCACACTCTCTGGAGCGTGGAAAACAGTGTCCAACGAATTTGAATGGTGGCTCCTGCGTTGGGCCGTTCCGCTCCTTGGCTGTGGGTGGGTTGCACTCGTCAAAATTGCCATGGCGTCGGTCTCGACTGGCTTGAATTTCCTACTCCGTCCAAGTACGGTGTAACTGTCAATCGTTGTTGTTGCTAATTTAATATGCCAGGTCTTCTTGGCACTCTTCTTCCATCCCCTGGCATGTAAGGTAGTCTGATGATGAACAAACCCCTCTCCCAATGGTCTCCCAGGACGCCAGTGTGAAGAAGAAGGGCACCAAGCCAAGAAAGCGTCCCGGCAGGATGCTCCCGTCAACTTCCCGGGTGGCAATGCATTCCGGAACATGGATGCATACAGCGAGGAAGTGCAAGACAACGTGGTTTTGGCACACATGGGGGTCATCTTCGTGAGAAGCAAACCAACGCGACTGGAGGCCCGGTGTGCGCACTGGGGACAGGCAGGCTGCGCGGTGGCAGAGGAGGACCAATATCACCATTTTATTTTTTAGGAGAGCCACAATTGTAGCAGAAATGGAACAAAAAGAGACCCATCGAGGAATGCCGCGTGGGCCCTACGCCACAATGAGCCCACACTGCCGAAGGAGCCATGCATCTCGTCAAAGGCCTTGCGGCATATTATGGAGGCGTGCATGGAAGAGCGGTCGACGTACCATGGCATACACCGTGCCAAACGGAAGGCTCTTGCCAACCTCATGGGCAAGAAGAGCCACTCGTGGGGCCTCTTCCCAGCCTACATCGCAGTCATAAGTGTTTTGTCGTAGTTTTCCACTTGGTCATGTTGTGACAATTTCCGGTGTTTATGAAGTCGTACATAGTGCTCTTTTTGCAACTGCTGCTTGCAGTTAAAGAAGGTTGACCCATCCACCGTGGCTGTCGCCCAGCAAGACCAACAGTACCTTGTCGGATGTGTGTTTGTTGCCCCAGGTGCCTGTCGGAATGTGTGGCCGCATGTGAGGCAATTGCTCTACATGGACGGTACTTTGCTAAGAAATGGTTGCAAGCAAGTGTTGTTGTTGGCTAAGTACTGGGACGCCAATAACTACACCGTGCCCATGGCATGGGCCATATGCCCATGAGAGGACAAGGAAAATTGGGATTGGTTTTGCCAGCGTCTTGCAGAGATGTACCCAACAGCTCGCCACAACGGAATTGCGGTTATTAGCCTCAGGGACGTGGGGCTCATCGCCGCTGTTAAGCATCAGTTGCAAGGCACAGTCCACACCTATAGTGGTCAGCACTTGCGACAGAACGTCAAGTCAGAGGTGGGAACGGCAGCAGCGGACATCATGTGGAGGCTGGCTTGCACCTTCATGCACAACAAGTTCATGTGATGAGCTCTACTGTACGTTAGACAAGGGCTACATGTACCTGTTTGTTGGAGACGGGGAGCCTCGGCTACCGTTGGAACAATGGACACGCCTAAAGTATCTGATCGCTTGTCGGTCACATGACATCAAACGCCATGGAGTCTCTCAATGCTCGCCTCATGTATAATAGGCACCTGTACCCATTCCATTGCTTTGCACAGATCTACCTGTTAGTGCAGGGGCTCTTCGTGGAGTGCCGACGTGCAATCCATGATTGCGAGAGCCGATATGATCCGGTGGTGGACGCTAAGCTGCAGGACTACACTGAACAAACCAAGGAGTACTGGGTGCTAAGCCATGGTAGCCTGATGGGCATTGTCACATGCCCAAAAAGCCTCGTGGGGCATGAGATCGATGTCAACACAAATAATTGCTCGTGCGGGTAGTGGAAGGAGTACATGTATCCATGCCAACACACGGTGGCACTAATGCTGGATGAAGGTGTGAACCTTGAGCTGTACACAAACATGCATCCGACGCAGATGGTATGGTGTCAGACATACAGGACACCCATGCCAGGAGACAACCTCTGCAAGCTTCAATATGCAATGTGTGGGTGGGGCCAGCCAGCGTGACCCGGCGCAAGCAGGAGGGCATCTGTACCCTGTGCGAGCAGAAGGGAAACCCCCCCTCCAGTTTTTACAAGAATCCACCAGCACTATCATCGGCAACTGTGGCAGCCGGGTGTGCTAGAGAGTTGGCCGTCAACCCTGAGGGCCGTAGCCACCGACAGTTGAGCTTGTTGCAGGTGCCATGGCACCGGCAGCAGGTGGTGGCGTGGCACTGGTAGTAGGTGGTGCCGTGGCACCGGTAGCAGGCGGTGCTGCTGGCAGTGGGATGGAGGGAGTCACCGGCGGTTTATCACAGGGCATGGGCGATGCTGCTGGCGGTGGGATGGAGAGTGCTGCTAGCGGTGGGACAGAGGGCGCGGATAGTGTTGCAGAATATTTGACAGTCCTACGCGCATGCAACACTGGAGGATGTAGATGCCTTCTTGCACGCCGTACAAGACTTTCCGGGGGCTCTGACGGTGCTGGCGGTGCTATAGGTAGTGGTGTAGGTGTTGGTGCAGACGGAGGTGCAGACGGTTTAGACAATGGTGCAGGCAGTGCTGTTGGGAGTAGGGAAATAGATGGTGAAGACGCCATGGTCGTAATGACAATGCAGGTTGAAAATCCTGACGATGCAGATGAATCAATCGATTCCTCATGGTCTGAGAGCTCAGAAGCTGAGGATTGCACTGACATGGAGTTTTAAGAGGAGTGGCAGTCCCTGGGTACTTGGGAGGAGGAGGACTGGGAGTCATCTTCTGGCATGTATGACGAGGACACTTCATAGCCGAAGCGCCGTCGTCGTGATTAATCCTTATCTGCTTGTTTACCATGGTAAGCTCTGTCTACCTTCTTATGGCCATGTGTGATCTCATTTTTCCAGGCTCTTTTACATGCTGTCTGTTGCAGGTTGAACCAGTGACCTTCATCAGTGGGTGAATGAGGAACAGAAGGAAGTGCATGATGGTGTACAGGAAAGATAGCAAGCCACAAGTGCAGGGTCAATGTTCCAGTGACAACTCAGTCATGGAGACAACACTGCACCTTAGTACACTTTGTGTGCACGATGGCGAGGAGACAGTGGCCAGATCACACGTGGCCGATCAATGTTGTGGTTGATATGCATCACCCTTTGGGGAGAATTATTTTGATGCTGTGTGTGACCTGTTTGTGGCATGACTCACACACAGGAGTGTAAATACTCCCGTGTGTGAATCGGAGTGGCTAGTGAATCAGAGTTTGTGGCGTGAGAGATCATTTGCTACGTGCACAGCTGACCTGTGCACATGCATATGTGGACTAGCCATGGGTCCTTGACAGCCCTCTCCTTCTGAATGAAAAGTTTTACTTTCATAAACTTCTTCCCCATGGCCAGTGAGTTCTTAGCTCGATGAACAATGTTACACTGGTTTTTATCTTAGCATGCAGTCCTTAGGTTTCAATGTTCTATCTGCTAAACATGCAGTCCTTAGGGTTCTAGACATTGGGTGCATTCATCACCAATCGCCTAAAACATGAATGAATTATCCATCATGAAACATGTAACCGTCTAGCCCATCACACGATTTTCTATCCTAAAACGGATGTATGCCTACAGTGCTATTATTGCTTGTGCCGTCATCAGACCTTTTTGAAAACAGTGTTTGGTCCTGGCATAACGTCCTTAAAGCACAGCGTAGTATAGACAAACAAATGGGTGGCTTCATGAGCAATGGTCTAGAACTTGACTGAGTTATCCACCATAAAACATGTAACAACGACCACACTATGACAGGATTCCGTAGCCTGAAACAAGACTCCCCACACAACAGATACTGCTTGTGCCATCACCAGACCATTGCAAACAGAGTGTGCATTCGTGGCATAATGTTGAGAATGCAAATCGTAGTACCCAATAAAAAGTGGGTAACTTAAAAGATAGAGTACACAAACATGCATGAATTGTCTAGCAGAAGTCATAGTGACCTAGGGTTTCAAGATCAAGGCTTCCACTGTGTTTGGTGGGCGAGGGGAGGGCATGCGAACGTCAAGTATCCAGCACATCGTCTGTGGTTTACAAGGGTCGTTCACCCAAGAGGGAAAATCCTCGGTTGCCACGAACCAGTCCCAGCAAGCCTTGATTGTAGCCCATGCATCTATTTCCTGGTGGGGAGTGAGAGATGTGGTGCTAGTCATGGTATGTTGGCCTCCCTAAGCACCAAATTCATCCCATCGGAGTGCCCTCCCAACATTAGCCCATGTCACGACTTCGCTGTTTGTAGGAGGGCTAGGAACCTCATTGGGGAAAGCCTCATCATGTCCATACCGCTTTTGACCCATGATTTGAACAATGAAACCAAATGAAACCAAATGTACCAAACGCTAGACGCCTCTAGCGTCCTTGGCCAGAGCAGTGTTTGTACGTGCACTAGGCACGGTTACATCTGCATGGACAGTTTGGCTCGGACAAGTTCCATGGCTCCCAAACGTCCTAACAGTTTAATGGTCTTGGACTGGGCAATGGCCACCCTAACATCCATACCTTCGACTCAGGTATCACTGGTCATGTGGCCTGATGGGGATGGCGGACGCCAGCGCTCCTGGTACGAGCCTCTCTCATATCCCATTCTTCCTTAATTGCGACCCGTGCCTGGTGGGCAACAACGGGGTCTTTGAAACATGGAGTACCCCACTCCCGGCCTTCAACGCCGTTGTTCCACCCCTCGGTTGACATGTCATCCGAGCCAAGAATGCCGGGTCGACCCCACATGACTTGTCGCTGCTTGAATGAATACAACATAGGCTTAGTTTGCATTTATGTACTGGTCTATATGCCCGGCGTCAGTGCAACCTGGTACATTGTGCCAGTTTGAACCCTAAATGGCTGTGCCTAAATTTGAGTCCAGTGTAAACGTAATCTGTCCAAAACAACATGCATTGTTTGCGCCGAAGGTGGCTAAGAGACGTATTCGACGACATGCGATTGGTGTACAAATCGTGGATCCGGGAATCTTATGCCAGGGCATTAATGGTTCCTGCTTATCCAGTGTGGAATATTTCTAGAGCAATTTCATGGAGGATGGACTATGTTGTCGGCACCTATGAGTGGTCCTACGGCTCTTCCTTATAAACTAATACTGTGGCATGCCATGTAGCTTGCATGACGCTCCATTTAACAGATGAAGATAATTCTCGCACAATGATCCCATTTTGCTATTTTCGCGATGTGCAGTCTTGCCTCTGGCCCGCTTGAAAAGTGTGTATCAGATTCACAACACAAAAATTTGGTAATGGGTACTTCTTTTACAAAAATTGGACATAGTGGGCACCGTTTAAAGTCAGTGGGGAATACGGAAGCCCCTTGAGCAAAAGTCGGCATAGTAGTCTTCTTCTCTTACTACTAGCTAATACATAAATGAAGTTTTCAACTGTCGATAACTTTCGCAAAACGTTTTCCAATGGTGGGTGAAAATGAATCGGCCCCTTTGATGTTTTCACCTTGCGATACATCTTTTTAAAAACACCGGACTCGGATGTGCCGTCTTTGTTATGTTGGACACTGGATGTTACGTAACATACGTACACGAGTCCCTAATCTTTCTGAGTGGGCATTTACGTCATTACACAAACAGCCCAACACAAATTGAGATCCTGACTTTCACTCCGATTGCCAAGGGCAATTCCGCCAACTGCCCTCGCCCTTCGGCAAACATTCTCGCACTTTCTGACAACTTCGACCACTTTCAAGAAATATCGACAAAAGTATCACAACCTTTCGTTCGACTTCTCGACGCATTGATACATGTTGAGATATGTAAAGATGAATCTTGCATCTTCGCCATAGATCCTCAAAGCCCCACGATTCCTCAACGGAGCTTCTTGATCCGACCACTCTCGATGCGACTGCGCATGCGTCACTCCACGATCGACCCTACGACCCTGACTACGTCTCATTTGTAACTCGAAACTTGTATACATGTGTTCGATCATTTTGAAACTTGTCATCAAAGTACACTTGTCGCTGATTATAAATTGTTCAAGTGTCCCAAATTCTCAAATGTGTTCTCCCTCACAAATTCTTCTTGTTTATCCTCTACGCTACATTCAGCACAACACTGTATACCTGATGCCAAAAGTATAGTGGTATTACATACCAGATGTACACGAGTCCCTAATATTTCTGAGTGGACATTTCTATTATTACAGAAGCAGCCCACCGCACATCGAGATCATGATTTTCTCTCCGACGGCCAAAGGAAATTCGGCCAACTGCCCTTGCCCTCCGAAGAATCTTCCCAAACTTTCTGACGACATTGACCACTCTTGCGAATCTACGTCAGAAGTGTCACAACCTTTGAGTTGACTTATCGATACACCAAGACATATCTCAATTTCTAAAAATGCATCTTGCATTTTCAGTGTTGATCCTCGAAGTCCTCAGACTCTGTGGCGGAGCTTCTCGAATCGGACCACTCACGACGCGACTCCACACGCATCGCTCCACAATAAACTCAACGACCCCGACTGTGCCTCATTTGTAAACTGACACTTCCATGTATGTATGTTTGATCATTTCGACACTTGTCATCAAAGTACACTTATTGCGAATCACATGTTGCTCAAGTGTCCTAAATTCTAAATCGTGTTCTCCCTCACAATTTCTACATGTTTACCATCTATGCTCCGTTCGGCATAACACTTGGTATCAGAGAGCAGTGGTGCTAGAGAAGCATCTGACTACTTTACCCATCCGGGTGACTACCTCGCACGAGCCGTCAGCGCATCCCGTACATCAAGACTTTGCATACCGTACTGTCCCTCACTTTCGTTCACTTTTTAGCACTGCATTAAATGTTTCTTACTTTCACCCAAAAACTGGCCTTTTTTAATTAATTGGGTGGTCGCCCATCCTTGTCTCGGATTACTTAGATGGTACTTGGTTTCGCCCTCGGGTCAAGTCCAAGTGGTCCCATTCTCCTTTGAATGCTCAAACTTTGAGTCTCGAAGTTCGAGCGTTAGACTTCAGGACCTCAGTAGCCGTCAGATTGCATGTCGCAATCTGACGGCTGACCACGCAAGGTGGTCCTGTGCTCAATGCAATGGGCACTCCGCGAGCGTGAATAAACAAAACCCGCTGGTGGTATGCATTAGAGTGATCAAACTGTGTTTGATCCCCGTTTCCCATGTAATTTAAGTGGGAGCACATTGAGCAGCAAATCCGGAAACATGCTAGTAATATTAGGAGTGATCCTCGAATCCACTCAATCATTCTTTTAAGAGCACATGGGCGAACTAAAATAATTAATTTGCACAAAAGTGAGTTCCAGTACGGTAATTTGCAACTGCGATCTGAGGTGAGCAAGCACAACCGACGACCAGTAGCAGGTCTTCAGTGACGACTTCCACAATGGAGGAGCAGGACGTGCGTATGCACGCAAACCCTGAAGCAACAGTGAATGCTGGCATGGCAGGCTATGCGACATCACGAATAACCTCTACAGCCCTGACGACCAATCCGGTTGCGGACCCAACGGCGGTAAACCAGCCGTCCATACCGACAGCCTCAACGACGGCAGCAGGAATGAAAGGTGGCACTAGATGACAAGCCTCGATCAACGAATGTCTTACAAACCGAATCTCCACGCTCGTGGGGATCAACAGGCATCTGCTCCAATAACTCAATATCGCAATGGAGGCCATTCGCAACGCAAGCACACAGGAAGCGATGCTTATTGTGACAAATTCAAAACTCTCGAGCGAAGCCAAAATTCATCCCGCCCCACCAGAACCGTTGGATCCTAAAAATTCTAAAGGACCGACGACTTGGATGTGGCTGACAACTTTGCGAGTGTACTTCACCGTTGTAGGGGTCAAATACAAACAAGAGATGATTGACCTCGTGGGCGTGCTTTTTCGTAGCACGGCGCTAAGTTGGTGGCCTGATCTAAAGGCCATCCGACGGCAACAAGATATTGGTTGGGCATCATCAACGGCCAACAACGCCCGTCTCATATTGCCCATCGCAGGCGTTCTACCATTAGAGCAGATCAACCCATAGTGGCAAGACGAGTTGACGCCACCACCCGAATGGAAGGAATTATTGCGCATAATGCTTACACAATTCAGATGGTTGAACGAAAGGTCTGACACACGGTACGAGCTCCAATGTCTTCGTCACCGGTCTAGAGTGAGAGAATATGTGCAGAAATTCCACAAGAGCATCATTGGTGCACACATCACTTCCGATGAACTTCGTTTTCACTACAACAATGGCCTCAAGAAAAATAATTGACAGGCAATTGCTATCTTCGCCATCCAAAATGACTTGCAGCGTATGACCGCGACAGCAGAAAGGATTGACAGCGCCGACTACAATGCTCGAATTTAGGTATCCTACGGCTGGCGACCTCCCAACCACATTTATCATGGAAACCGAAAAAGCCAATCAGGGGACTCCTTGACTAAAATAGAAGTGGACGGCGCCGACCAGAGAGAATTGAGCGCCTACTACAAGTGTGGAAAAGTTGGGCATATTGCTCACAACTGTCGGAGCAAGCAATGGGCCAAAAAGGGGGGTAAGCCGCAGAAAAACGAGTCAAGTTTTGGTAAATGACAGGAGTGAAAGGTGCAATTGTTTTCTGCTCGGAATGATCGTCCATGAGAACGGCCCACACCACCGTACAGGGTTAATGAGATCACAAAGGTTGACAAGGGGTACAAGGACGACCGACCGGCGATATTGCTAAAAGTCCAACGCGAGGATGTAATAGTTACAGAATAGTACGGGCGCTATTGGATGGAGGAGCTTCTAACATCTTCGTAAGCAATGACATGGTTCATAAGGTAGGTCTGCAAACCAAACCAAGGGTGTTGGAAGGAAAAAACATAGATAAAATGTTACAAATATGGAGACTCCAAGAAGCACTATGACTACAGGTGGGAAAATTGAGGGATGTAATGGTGTGGAGGTTCTATCGAATGAGTGATCACAAAATCATTCTCAGACGCGATGTCCCATACCAACACAATCCGTATGCTGGCTAGAACAACGACAATGTGTACATGGAAATCAACGGCACGAAACAACAACTTCCACATATGGGACAGAAGATGAAAGCTGGCACAACAAAGCTGGAAGCAGCAGAGGAAGCCGCGGTATTCGAAAAGCGACAACTCGTACAGCCTATACCGCTCAACGTGGGCAAGTATTGCATACAAGGAGGACCTCACGCATGGCTTGTACATCTCGATCCAATGGAGGAAGCGAAAGTTGCAACAGCTGACTCATCACTCTCATCGGCCTCATTGGCATCAACAAAATCCAGGACGGTACCCGAAGAGTTCACACAACTCATCCAAGCTTTTGCGAGCGCCTTCCCCGATGAACTCCCGAAAACCCTACCACCTCAACAAGACATCGACCATCACATCGAGCTGAAGTTGGGCATCCAAGCCACGCTTTGAGGGGCCTATCGGATGAGCAATCACAAGCTGACGGAGCTAAAATACAACTCGACAAAATGCTCAGCCAGGGTTTCATCCGCCCATCTACGTCGCCATATCACGCACATGTACTGTTCGTGAACAAGAAAACCGACAAAATGTGAATGTGCGTGGACTACCGGGCGCTGAACGATGCCATTATCAAGAACCGCTACCCTCTTTCCCAAGCTGACATATTCTCGACCAACTCCGAGGGGCCCAAATTTTCACCAAATTTGACATACGCAACAGATGTTACTAGACAGGCGGAGCAGATGCTGACATCGAGAAGAGGGCATTCTGGCCTCGCTACGGGCATTGAGAGTTCACGGTAATTCCATTTAGACTTACGAATGCCCCAACAACGTTCATTGCAGTAATGAACAACATTTTCTACGCGTACCTTGACAATTTTGTTGTGGTGTACCTCGACGACATCCTTGTGTACAGGCGCACGATGAGCACGATGGAAATCTTTGAAAAGTCCTTGAAGTTTTGCGTGGAGAGAAAGTTTTTGGAAAACTCTTGAAGTGCGACTTTGGTCTCTATTTGCTCCTGTTTTTGGGTCACGTCATCAACGGCGGACAGATCACCATGGGTCCAAAACAGTGGCAGCAATTGCTGGTTTGCCAAAGCCGGCATATACTCGAGACGTTCATATTCTTCTCTCGACTTGTGTAGTTATCATTGGCACTTCGTACGAGATTATTCCCTGCTGTCAGCGCCTCTTTTCGACCTCACTCGAAAAGAGAATGAGTGGCGGTGGGGAGACAGCGAACAAGAAGCGTTCCTCCGCTTTGCAAAATGCTCTGACCTTGGTGCCAATCCTGCGATTAGCCTGTCCAACGGTCGACTACATCATGGACACCTCAGATCGAGACATCGACGCGGTTGTTCTTCAAGACCATGGCAAAGGCGAGCAACCGGTCGCATACAAGTCTAAAAAACCATGAGGACTGGAACTCAACTATGCCATACACAAGAGAGAAATACTGGCGGTCGTACACGCATTCAAGACATCGCGGTGTTATCTGGAGTGTCGTCGATGCATCGTGCGCACCGACCACCATGCGTTGAATTATTTGATGACACAGCCAAACCTCACTCGATGTCAAACCTGCTGGATGGAGTTCCTTGAATCCCGGTTTGACTACGATATTGAGTACTGGCCAGGAAAAATCGACCCAACATATGCACTGAGCCACCGACGAGATCTAATGGTTGAGGAAGCAACGCTACAGCGGTAATGAGATCTGTTTCTCCAGCGATTGTTCACGCAAGGTTACAACCAGCCCGGCAGATACGACAAAATTGTTGTACGTCGTACCCTATTTGCGATGGCAATTTACTTGCCAGGTGGTCGTTCCCCCGAATGACAAACTTTGTCGTATGTTGCTTAAAGAATGCCACAACACCGGTCTAGGTGGACACTTCGGAGAAGACAAGACGCTGAAGAAGCTGGCAAAAAACAAACGGTGGGACAAGATGCAACCCAACCTAGCCAACTTCTGCAAGTCCTGCAACACATGTTGACGACAAAAATTCCGTTGCACACAACCACCCAGACTGTTGCAGCCACTCCCTATTCCGAGGGAACCGGGGTTGACATCTCCATGGACTTCGTCACAATGTTACGAGTCAGACCTGAGGGACATGACACATCCCTCGTGGTAGTCGACATGTTTTCTAAAACGTTGTCCCATTTCATTCCAGCAACCACCGTCACTGCCAAAGGAACATCATGGATGTTTCTAAACAATATTTTGTGTCGAGAACCATCACGAGCAACAGGAATGGTCGATGGACCATCCATTTTTGTCTTGAACTGATGACTCGTTACAACGGCATAATTCAACTTTCAACAGTGTTTCATCCTCAAACCGACGGCCAAACCAAGCGGACCAATCAGACGCTCAAACATCTCCTCCAAACACAGTGCAAACACCATGGGATGAATTTTGCACGAAAACTCCCAGCCGTCAAAATCGCATTTTATTTGGTGATCTCCACTGCATTGGATAAAACTCTGTTTGAAGTGGTTTATGGCAAGCTTCCCGCCACACGAGTCGGACTACATTGCCAAAGTAACATCCCCTTGGTTGACGTTCAACGCCAAGACCTCTCCACCATCTAGGAGGAAACACGATAGACACTCCCGAAAACAGAAACAACGATAAAACGAGCAGCTGACCGACATTGCAATGACGACGTTTTTGTTGCTGGCGACAAAGTCCTCAGCTCGGCCAACATCAAACTTCGCGGAGCCGATTGTTCAAAGCTCAAACCATGATGGTTGGGACCATTTGAGTTCAAGCGCATGTAAACCCGCATGGTTGCGTGACTCGAACTCCTTGACACTATGCAAGTTCATCTGGTGTTCCATACTAGCTGCCCTGTAGGTAGGCGTAGTTGCTGGGCTAGCAAGAAAGCAGGTGACGAGCAACAACGTACGCCATGGATCGAGGAACGCTCACGACTTAGAAAGTGTAGTACAGAGTCACAGCTTGACAAGCGAGAGTGAGTGTGAGGGAGGTGGTGAGAGCCGGTTGACCGGGCCACCCACGCGAGACAATCGTCGTGGGGCCCGGACGCCACCCAGGGATCGAACCCGACCCTGGAGCGAGCGAGCTCCAGGCGGTTTCTCACACGTCGGCACAAGCCGAACGTGTGGTCCCGAGGGATCAGCAACCCAGTTCACCACTCTAGGAACATGCAAGCATGCAATCAACTAACAAGCATGCATTCCCACAAGTTGTATCCCCTTTTAGTATATGAGTGTATTACTAAACTAAGGCATGTGACAAGACTGGTGCTGAAGCCACAACTTGGCAGCTTGAGGGAGGCACATCCTCTGTGTTCTTCATGCTGCACCACAGTATTGCACCAGGGAGCCTTAATCCAGATCAATCACCTGCAGTGGTGAGATGTGTGTATGAATGGAGACAAGAGGGCACTTGCGTGTGTTTGTGACAATAACCAACACTCCCCCATGAACCACAGGCAAACATGCCTCACACACACAAAACATGGAACGAGGTGAAGAGCACAGGGATCACATCAACCGACGGCGTCACGAGAGCGCAGCAAGCCAACAGCATGCATGGCCAATTTGAACATTCCACTGCTGAGCGCTTTGGTGAGAAAGTCTGCACGCTGTTGACGAGTGTCGACCCAGACGACCTGAACTTCACCAGCAGCTATGCGCTCACGTACAAAGTGATGCTCAATGTTGATGTGCTTAGTGCGAGAGTGATGCATGCCATCGTGCTCAGCGATTGCCTTCGCACTCTGGTTGTCACAGCGCAGGGTGATGCAATGAATGGGAACACGCAACTACTGCAACAGGCGGGACAACCACACACTCTCACACGTACCCAGTGCCACATACTCTACCTCACTGGAGCTCCTAGTAACACAACCCTGCTTTCCACTCTTCCAGGAGACTGCAGTCCCCCCGACGAGAAAGATATAACCAGTGCGGCTGCGAGCATCTGTGTCATGTGCCCAGTCGCTGTCTGTGTAGGCATCAACGACTACAGAGGGCCGAGCACGGTAGCAGAGTCCTACGCGTGTAGTGGACAATGCGTAGCGAACGACGCGCAGTGCGGCCTCGAGATGCTTCTGCCGAGGCTGCTGTGAGAACTGGGCAAGGAAGTTGACCGCGAAGGCCACATCTGCCCTAGTGGTGGTGGCGAGATACATGAGGGAGCCGACAACACTAAGGTAGTCGGTGACGTCGACAAGCTCTCCCAGCTGTGTTGAGTCCAATGACTTCAGCAGGCACTGACCTACTGGAGTCATTAGTGTGGACGCGGTGGGAACGTGTACGAGCAGGGGAGCAAAACGCTCCCCCAGCGTGCGTATGTACGCGGCCTGGTGCACGTGCAGGATGCGACGCTGACGATCACGCTCAAGCTCCATCCCCAAAAACACTCGTGCAGGACCTAGGTCCTTCATCTTGTACACAGACTGCAGCAGGTCCTTCATAGACTGGACAGCTGCCGGGCTGGGTGAGGCAATGAGCAGGTCATCAACATAGACCAACACTACAACAAACGGCTCTGAGGGGGCGCTCAAGAAGAGCGCTGGATCGACCGTGCTGCGACGGTAGCCTCCCCGCTCGAGAGTCGAGGAGATCTCCATGTTCCAGCATCGCGAAGACTGCTTGAGCCCGTAGAGGGCTTTGCGCAGTCTCCAGACCTTGCTTGTGCCATCGGTGAAACCAGGGGGCTGGATCATGTAGATCTCTTCATTGAGCTTCCCGTGCAAGAAGGCGTTGTTGACATCCATCTGCTCCAGTTCCCAGTCGTGCTGGGCGACGAGACTCAAGAGTGCTCGAGCCATGGTGTATCTCCCGACCGGAGCAAAGGTCTCATCAAAGTCAACGCCGGGGATCTGGGAGAACCCCTTTGCTGTGAGACGTGCCTTGTACCGGTCGACAGTTCCATCGGG
>SZWC01006766.1:25183-35895 GCA_023375785.1 Penium margaritaceum | reverse complement strand
GAGCTTCCCGTGCAAGAAGGCGTTGTTGACATCCATCTGCTCCAGTTCCCAGTCGTGCTGGGCGACGAGACTCAAGAGTGCTCGAGCCATGGTGTATCTCCCGACCGGAGCAAAGGTCTCATCAAAGTCAACGCCGGGGATCTGGGAGAACCCCTTTGCTGTGAGACGTGCCTTGTACTGGTCGACAGTTCCATCGGGCTTCAGCTTGCGCCGAAAGACCCATCGGGCGGAGATTGCCTTGCGACCTGCAGGCAAATCCACTAGCTCAAAGACTCCATGATCTTGGAGGGCTGTGAGCTCCTCCTGCATGGCCTTCTCCCAGAGGTCAGCGTCTGCTGCCTCACGAGCCTGCCGGACAGTGGTGGGCTCAGGAGGGAGAGTGGGGAGGCCAGCGGCCGCAAAGTATGCGGCAACATAACCAGTGACAGAGGACTCAAGAGCACTGTGAAACTTGTGGGCTACAAGAGCATAGCCAACTACAGAGTTTGGGTGCACAACGCTCACAGATAGGCCCAGTGCGTCAAGGCCGGTGGGGTGCGCTGACGGACCAGCTGTGGAGGGTGTGGCTCTCGAGCGAGTGACTCGCTGAGAGGTAGTGGATGAGCCTGCCGGGAGAGGCTCAGTAGGCGCCCTAGAGGAGGAAGGCTGAGAGGAGGGAAGAGCACGAAGTCTCCCCCCACGAGTATAAGGCTCTGGGCAAGGGGGCCGAACCTGAGGCTCACCGCCTGTAGTGGTGTCAAGCACCAGAGAAGCTGCAGGGCCAAGGGATGAGGTGGATGTGGAGCGAGCAGTGGACTATGCGGGAGTGGGTGCCGAGTGTGAGGACTCGAGAATGGCGGTAGACGGCAAGGACACAGGGCTGCCGGCTGAGGACCGGGGTGACTCGGACTCCGGGGAGGGCGCTGAGGCCCCTGACCCGGAGGAGACCGAGTCCTCGTCACTGTCCAGAGGAGTGACAACAGGGGACGCTGTCTGAGGAGAAGACGTGGACGCACGGAGATCGGAGGCTGGAATAGACCCACCCCCTCCAAGCCGACGAAGCGAGGAGAGAGACGACGGAGGAGGGACATGGGACAGGTCACGGGGAAAGACATCCTCAAAGAAGAGGGCGTCACGCGACTCGATGACACGGGAGCGGTCAGGGTCCCAGAAACGCCATGCCTTAGACATGGCAGAGACGCCAAGAAACGTGCAGAGGCGTGCACGAGGACTCAGTTTTCCATCACGAGAGTCCTTCGGCAACCAGACAGCAGCCACATAGCCCCAGACACAAGCCAGACGGAGGTCAGNAGGAGTGACAACAGGGGACGCTGTCTGAGGAGAAGACGTGGACGCACGGAGATCGGAGGCTGGAATAGACCCACCCCCCCCAAGCCGACGAAGCGAGGAGAGAGACGACGGAGGAGGGACATGGGACAGGTCACGGGGAAAGACATCCTCAAAGAAGAGGGCGTCACGCGACTCGATGACACGGGAGCGGTCGGGGTCCCAGAAACGCCATGCCTTAGACATGGCAGAGACGCCAAGAAACGTGCAGAGGCGTGCACGAGGACTCAGTTTTCCATCACGAGAGTCCTTCGGCAACCAGACAGCAGCCACACAGCCCCAGACACGAGCCAGACGGAGGTCAGCACGGCGGCCATACCAGCGCTCAAAGGGGGTGATGTGGCGAGGAAGGGGACCGTGGGGGACACGGTTCCATACCCAGGTCATGTAGCACATGGCCTCGAAGGAAAAGACGGAGGAGAGGGAGGACTCGCTGAGGAGAGTACGAACTCCATCAGCGAGGGTGCGATTCGTTCCGAGACACCGTTCTGCTGGGGTGTGTAAGGTGTCGAGGGCTCCATACACACCCCACAAGAGGTGAGGAAGCGAGCGGTGGGACCCATGAACTCGCCACCACGGTCACAGAGAAAGACTTTGAGCTGGCGGCCACAGGCCAGTTCAGCCTGTGGCAGCCACGACTCAAGTGTGGAGCAGACGTCACTCTTTTGCCGAAGGGCAAAAACCCAGCGCATTCAAGAGAAATCGTCTGTGAGACAGAGGACATAACGTCCGACACCCCCAAGGGCGTCATGGGCAAGGGGTCCCATGACATCAGCGTGTAGGAGGTCAAGTGGGTAAGACGTGCGAGACGCAGAAGTGGAGAATGGGGAGCGGTGCATTTTGCCTTGAGCACAGTCGAGACAGTCAGTGGGGCAGGGTGCAGAGAACGTGACGGCATCAAGGCCATTTGCAGGCATGTCCCGAAGCAGACTGTCAATGGTAGCAGTGTGAATGTGACAAAGACGACGATGGAGCAGATGTGCATGTGCAGGAGTGAGGGAACGGGCCACATGAACAAGAGCAGTCGTGGAGGGATGAGGTGCAAACGAGGGTACGCGAAACAGGCGGTCACAGCGAGTGCCTCGCAGTAAGACGCGACCAGTGCTGGGATGCATTACAGAGGCAACACCACGACTGGATGAGAAGTCCATGCCCTGGTCGTCGAGAGTCGTGACAGACAGCAGACTGAGCTCAAGAGCAGGCACATAGAGAACGTCAGGGAGGAAGAGCTCCCCCCCAGGGCCAACGAAGCGGACGACACCGACCCCCTGGACAGGGAGAAGGTGGCCAGAGCCAGTGCGCACAAAGCGAACAGAACCAACAGAACCCAACGACACAAACGCTGAACGACAGGAAGTCATGTGGTGGGTTGCTCCTGAATCAAGAATCCAGAAGCCACCCGTCACACGGACAGACGCAGGGTCACGACTCACAGCAGCAATGGCAGAACGTGGAAAAAGGCGCTGGCCACAAGCAGCAAGGCAACGAGGGAGACTGTACGACTGCCAATCCTCAATCCATGGGACATCATATGGGGGACACCCCTGAACATGACCGGAGGGGGGTCCACGAAGAGACAAGTCAACAGCACACGCAAGGCTCTCCTCGACCGAACGTATACTCTCACCTCCCTGATCACGGAGGTGACGCTGGTGGACGGCGTGAGAGAGCGCAGAGTCCAACTGGCGCTCGTCCTCAGGGGGTCCGGTGATGAGTGTGGCAGATGAGTGTGGCTGGGGACCAGGAGTGGGCGACGTCCATGATGGAGGTGAGTAGAAGCCGGAAGGAGGCCCGAAGTAGACAGGACCTCCAAATCCCGGGGGCCAACCCCAGGGTGTAGGTGGAGAAGGTGCAGAGAGGACAGTGCTGTAGGCAGCTGCTGCAGGGAATGGAGAAGACGTGTGCGTGGAGCTACGACTGGACCCCGCGGAGGTGGAGAAGCGAGTAGAGCCTCCACCTGACCCTGAAGAGCGTGCCCAGTGAGCACGCATGGCTGAGGCCAGGCGTGCATCATCTGGTGGTGTGCAGCACTTGGGCGCTACATGACCAGCGGCGCCGCAGTTCCAACAAGTGACAGTGCTGGAGGAGGAGGAGTGGGATGCCGTGCTATCAGAACCGCGACCTTTGCCCCCTTTCCCCTGCCCTCCACCGCCAGAGCCACCTCCTCGGCCTTTACCTTTGTTGCCCCCTCCACCACGACCACTTCCTTGGGAAGCAAGGGAGGTGGCGGTGGTAGTGGAGGTGGAGACGGAGGATGAGCTGGAGGCTGAGAAGGTAGAGGAGGAGGGAAGTGCGGTGGTCGCTGCTGCAACAGCTGCGCGGTGGATGTGTTTGTTCTGCAAGGAGCTCCACCAGTCAGTGAGGCGCTGGGAGGTGAACTCCCACAAAGCCCCAATCCCAGGGGGTGCGTCAGCGGGAACAGGCATTGCCGCCAGACGCTCCAACTCTGTGGCCTTCACTTCGCGAAAGATGTCGCTGAGTTCAGGGATGAGACCGTTGACGATGGAGAGGACAGCGGGGAGTTGGCCTAGGACGGCTTTGCCGAGGTCACACAACAGGCGCAGACTGCGAGCCCAGTAGGCGTCAGCAGTCTCGTCAGTACGCATGGAGAGCGTGTTGAACTGGACGGTGAGGACGCTTTGTGCCGCATGTCCAGTGACTGTCGTGCGCCGCTTGATCAGGGCATAAGCCCCAACCGGGTCAGCGGGAGTGTGGCGTGCAGTGTCAGCATTGTAGGATCCAATCTCATCAGTGAGATCGTCTGGTCCGGCGCGAATGAGGGCTCGAACCGCTCGCGCTGACTCAGAATCGACAGGCACGAAAGGTGGGACAGCTGAGGGATTTGGTGCATGGTAGTATTCCCAGAGTTGTTCTCTTTGTGGCCAGGCACTAAAACGAACCTCCCAAGAGTGAAAGGTGAGACTGGGTGTGAAGTGGGGTGGAGTGGAGTCAAAGTCAGGCTTGCGTTGCACTGCTGGGGCAAGCGCCTTGACTGCAGCAGCGCCAGCAGCTGCGGCGACTGCAAGTGGATCAGAGGTAGATGTGCCAGCGGTAGTGGAAGCGGAAGCGGGAGAAGTGGAAAAAGCGGCAGCAATGCTAGCGGACTGAGTGATGCGCAGTGTAGGCTGCAGGCGATTCAGAACCAAGTCAGCAATGTGATCGGCGAATGTCTCTTGATCAGCCTGCTCAGCCTTAAGTTTTTCCTCAGCAGCTCGCTGAGCACTGAGAGTTGCCTGTAATGTAGTGCGCTCACGCTGAAGCTCAGCCTGCAGTGCTGTCAAGGCGCTTGCCCCAGCAGTGCAACGCAAGCCTGACTTTGACTCCACTCCACCCCACTGTGTATTGGTCATCGTCGACTGGCATTGTGCCAGCGACGTGACTCTGCCGAATTTTTTTTGGCAGAGTTTCCCTTGCCCAAGTGGGCGTGGGAAGTAAGAGATCGGTGTTGAAAGTGCGCTGCAATGCAACAACCTGAACGCACGAACACGCCAACACAAGGAAGGTAGAGAGTGCGGAAGAGCAAGAAAAAGGCAGGCTCACCACGCACTGCGGTGCAGAGAGAACAGTGGTGGCAGTGCTGCAGCAGCTGAGGAGGAGACGACTGCGACAAAGGACGATGTGGTGACGACGAAGCAGGCTACACCTGTCAGAGCTGCACCTGACAGAGCAACGATGATGGTAGCGATCAAAACCGACAGTGGTAGGTGCCGAGTGACTGACGGTGATGTGGATGGTAGAGAGGCTGCCTGTGTTGTGGAGGCGTTAGCGGAGCCAACTACATTGGAGAGTGCTGTGGTTGCTGAGGCTGCGGCGGATGCAACTGCGTCTACTGCTGCAGCAACCTGAGTGGCTGTGTTGACGACAGAGGCCGCTAAGGGTCCCTGGTCAACCGCTGTAGTATATGCGTCAACGGCTCGACCTGCAGCAGTGCTGGCTGGTGCACGTGCGGCACGTGCTGTGGCTGCAAAGGTAGTGGCAACGGCAGCACTGGACGAAAGGATAGCCAGCAGCGTTGAGAGAATATCAAGAGACGAGATGGGCTCTGCAGCAGATGCGGCTGGGGATGCAGCACGACGCGGAGCGAAGGCCTCAGATGCTGCCGCTGCGGCAGGTGGAGCTGCACCACGGGGAACAGCACGGCGGTGTTGCGGTCGCGTCCTATGGGAAATGGGTGGTCTTACCAGAGAGTGAAGAGGTCGGTGGTCGTTTTGTGGTGCTGTTGCCGGCTGGTTCAGCGACGTTGGGGTGTTGTCGTTGGCTGATTGGCAGCGCGTTGCGTAGTCCCTCGCGTCCGCCCACGCGTAGTGATCAGCGGGATCGTAGTCTTCACCGGGGAGATACCCCGGACTGCTGCGACGCACCCTCGACCACACCTCTCTCTCCGCTCTCTCCTCGTAGTATGCAAGCTCCTCGTCAGTATTTGCACCGTCCCGAGCCACTGTTGACGACGGGGGTGCTGGCTCGATCTCAGGTGGAGATGCCAGTGTACAGATTGATGGGCTGCCTCAGGGCAGCCCGCAGTGATCGAGAGTGCGCTGGGATCAAGCCTGGTTGCAGGGTTGGGGCTAAGGTCACGGCTGCGAGAGCAGCAGTTGCACAGAGCGGCGGCTGCTGCGGCTGCCCAGACTGCCACCTAAGCTGCTTCTATCTCGTGCCAAGCGGCTAAGCGGCTGAGCCCAAGCGGCTGCAAGGCATGGCTGCTGCTGCCGTTGCTTGGGCCGCCACGGCCTTGCACTGTGGCTCGTTAGGGCTCACCCGTCCATCGATGCCAGCGGCTCCCCAGAGTAGCGGCTGATGCTGCTGTCCAAGCTGCGGCGGCCTCGCGCTGAAGTCCACGAATGCGATGTTGGCAGCAGCACAAAGTGGCTGCTGTTGATGCTGCCTAGCTGTAGTGTTGGGACTAAGATCAGTGCTGCAAAGCCAGCGGTTGCACAAAGCGGTGACTGCTGCGGCGGTCTAGACTGTCACCTACGCTGCTACTTGTCACGTGCCAAGGTTCACGAGCTCGAAGTCAGCAGCTGCAAGGTACGGTTGCTGCTGCTGCTGCTTGGCCCGCCATGGCCTTGTGCTGTGGCTCGTGCGGGATCACCCGTCGGTTGATGACAGCGGCTGCCCAGAGTGGCGGCTGCTGCTGATGTCCAAGCTGCTGCGGTCTCGTCCTCAGATCCGCAAGTGTGATGCTGGCAATGGCGCAGAGTGGTTGCCAACGATGCCGCGGTCTCGCGCTGTGGCTCGTTCGAGACCACCTGTCGCTCGGTGCTAACAGCTGCACAGAATGCTGCTGCTGTTGCTTAGGTCGACACGGCCTTGTGCCGTGGCTTGAGCGGGATCACCCGTCGCTCGATGTGAGAAGTTTCTCAGAGTGGCAGCTGTTGCTACTGCCTAAGCTGCCAAGATCTCGTGCTGAGATGCGCGAGTGTCATGCAAACGGCTGTACAGAATGACTGCCGTAGCTGCTGCTTAGGCCGCCGCTGTCTCGTACTGTGGCTTGTGAGGGATCACCCGGCGCTTAGCGCGTGAGGCTCATGAGGTCCCAGGACGTCGCGGCGGGAGGGACAACCCTGTTGGTTTTTTCGCATCTCTCATTGTGCTCTGTTGTGTCCTCCCGGCTTGTGTACATCGGCGTGCAGATGACTGACGGCGAGACTCGACGCTGATGGAGTGTCGTCCGGTGGAGCCGACGCATGCTGAGGCCTTCTCGCAGTTCGCTGGAGCCTCCTCTCTCAGGCGACGCGCTCAGCTCCATCGGCAGGCCTCCTCGGCGGTCGTGCTGCCGGCGGTCATTGACTGCGCATTTGCTGCTTGCATGCGTCCAGCGCGTCCCATCGCGTCTGCATCGTCATGCACTGCCTAGGGTCCCAGTTGCATGTCGCATGGCCCTGTTTGGCAGCATAAACCGTTGTGGGCACTATCTGGGTTTAGGCTGCCATAACTCCTCGCTACTATTTTTCTAGCAGATTCTGACCGCACGGCTGCGTTCGTAGCGGCGGTATTATGCTATGGTCCAGTTTTCAGGCAAAACGGACGACGCCCGGGTTTTGGGCTGTCGGCTGCCTGGCAGGCCTCACCGAGAAAACCTGCCAGCCTGAACTGAGCTATTTTCTGATTGGCTGTTGAACTGAGTAACAAGCTCTACAGAGCTGGGGGGGGGNGGGGGGGGGCCTAGAACTTGGAGGGGTCTCCCATTGTTGTTCATTCTTCATTCCTATTCAGTCATTGTCAGTTTTCAGCTGCTTTCTGGCGCTAACTCTGGCGCGCGCGTTTCTGAGTAACAAAACCCAGAGCTTCCAGACTTAGACTCTAGAGCAGCAGACTGAGGGGGCAGCTGACTTAAGCAACGAGCGTGGAAGCCCGCACGCTGCATCAACAACGCTGCTGCCCCAACATGCTGCATAGTTTCCAGCTTGGTATCAGAGCCAAAGCGTAGCAGCAGCAGCAAAAGACTGGCGAACAGGTGCCAGACAACGCCGGCGGACTTCCCATACGCGCCAGTGCAGGGGAAATGCTGCCGGATTTTTTCCGACAGCATTGACCCTCCTGGTGGCGGCGTCAGAATTTTTCCCACGGCCACTAGGCCAGGGGAAATGCTGCCGAAATTTTTCGGCAGCACTGACCTCCACGCGTGACGCGAGGAGGTGAGCGGCAGGCGACGTCTGACGGCTGTGGGCGACGACGCATGCGGCAACGTCACCCAGGTGAAGTGACTAGCACCACCAGCAGCAGCAGTAGGCAGAAGCAACAGCTCGCAGCACCTTGCAGCAGCAGCAGCTCGCAGCAGCAGTAGCAGCAACTCGCAGCAGCAGCATCAGCAGCAACTCGCAGCAGAAGCAGCAACAGCCCGTAGCAGCAGCAGCTTGCAGCAACAGCAGCAGCAGCGTGCAGCAGTTGCAACAGCGTGCAGCAGCAGCAGCAGCCTGCAGCAGCAGCCGGCTGCAGCAGCCCGCAGCAGTAGCACGTAGCAGCAGCAGCAGCGTGCAGCAGCAGCAGCGGGCGGCAACAGCTGCTGCAGCGAGCTGCAGCAGCCGACAGCTGCAGCAGCAGCAGAAGCAGCTGCCGGCCGCGGCTGCTGCTGCCCGCTGCTCGAAACGTGCGAGCAGCGAGCAGCAGCCCGTTGCTGCCAGCGAGCAACAGCTTGCTGCTGCTGGGCGAGCAGCAGCCCGCTGCTCGCACCAGACAACGGGCTGCTGCCCGTTGTGACAAGAGAAAAGAGAAAAGAATGAAAAAAGAAAAGGGGCGAACTCAAAAAAATCCCCCACCCCCGCTGTAGCAGCCTGCAGCTGCAGCGAGCAGCTGCTGCAGCGAGCAGCTGCTGTAGCGCGCAGCAGCTGCAGCAAGCAGCTGCTGCAACTCAGCTGCAGCAGCGAGCTGCAGCAGCTCGCTGCTGCAGCAGCAGCAGACACAGCTGCTGCTACAGCTCGCATCACGAGGAGCAGCAGCTGCAGCACCCGCAGCAGCAGCATCCGCAGCTGCAGCAGTAGCAGCAGCTGCTGCAGCAGCAGCAGCAGCAGCAACAGCAGCAGCTGCAGCAGCAGCAGCAGCGGCAGCAGCAGCAGCAGCAGCAACAGCAGCAGCAGCAGCACCAGCAGCAGCAGCAGCAGCAGCAGTTGCAGCAGCAGCAGCAGCAGCTGCAGCAGCAGCAGCAGCAGCGGCAGCAGCAACAGCAACAGCAACAGCAGCAGCAGCAGCAGCTACAGCAACATCAGCACCAACAACAGTAGCGGCGGCCTCAACATTCCCCGTTGCTGTCGTCAGCACCCCTCCGCTGACGTCACTGCTGATGTCACTGCTGACGTCACTGCTGACATCATAAAAAAAAAAAGGACAAACGTCAAGGGGGAAAGCACCTACAACGAGAAAAAAAAAACACCAACGCATGGCTGACAGTCCAGGCGAGGAGGGGTCCTCCTCGGAGGGGGGGACCCCTACCCCTCCTTTCTTGCAGCGCTTGCTGCAGCATCAACAGCAGCAGCAGCACCCTCCGCCGCTGCAGCAGCAGCAACCGCTGCCGCCGTAGGACCAGCAGCTGTCGCCGCCGCCGCTGCCATTGCAGCAGCAGCAGCCACCGCCTCTCCAGCAGCAACCGCCGCCGCTACAACAGCAGCCGCCGCTCATACAGCAACAGCCACCGCCGCTGCAGCAGCAGCAGCCGCCGCCTCTACAGCAGCAGCCGCCACCGCCGCTGCAGCAGCAGCCGCCGCCCATACAGCAACAGCCACCGCCGCTGCAGCAGCAGCAGCCGCCGCCTCTACAGCAGCAGCCGCCACCGCCGCTGCAGCAGCAGCCGCCGCCCATACAGCAGCAGCCACCGCCGCAGCAGCAGGAGCAGCCCCCCCCTCCATAGCAGCAGCAGCAGCAGCAGCAGCAGCTGCTGCCGCCCGCTGGTGTCGTCAGCGGCAATCTTGACCCCCTTGAAGCTCTTCAGCAACAGCTCGCCACCCTGACGCAGCAGCTTGCTGCGCTACAGCCGGTAGCCGCCCGGACTGCCACCAGTGGTCCACCATCGTTCATCCCCCCAGGACACGCTAGCCCAGCTGTGTCTGCTGCCACGTACTACCTGGCACAGCAGCAGACTCAGCGCCAGCGGCAGACAGTCACTTCCGTCCTTGGCCCCACTCCGGGTGCCTGCCGCAGGCAGAAGGACTTTGAGACGCAGCCGCCGCCTCTTCAGGCCGGCGAGCAGTTCCGGAGCTGGGAGCTTAGCTTCCGAATCTGGGCGCAGGGTGAGGGCCTCTGGGCATATTACACCCTCCCTTATGAATCCACCCAGGCCGACCAGCTGTATGACGCTGGTCGCGCCGTCCGTGCCCTCGTCCCAGTCGCCCCTCCAGCTTCTCGCCTGGCCTTAGAGCCTTTCCTCGGCGACGTCACGTCTGGCGACATCCCGGACCCTGCAGCCGCCTGGCACGTCCTCACCAGGCCCCATCGCCTGTCCAGCGACGCTGAGATCAGCCGTCTGCTCCGAGAGTTCAACTCCCTACACATGGGGGCGACCGAGACGGTCAGTGCCTACTGGCAGCGGGCGGAGGACATCCTCCGTCGTCTCGGCACGTCTGCTCCGACCCTCTGTCCGCGCTCCTCACCATCAAGCGCGGCGCCACTAGCGACTACGCAGACGTCTTCGTCCACTACCCCCAGGACGTCCTCTCCACCATGGCGACCCAGGGCACCCTCATGCCCTGGGCATACGAGCTCTTCCTCCGCATTGAGGAAGCTCGCCAGGAGTCCCTGCTCCATCGCACGGAGGCGCTCGCATCCCCTGCCGTCGCCTCCCCTACTATTGCCTCCCCTACTGTTGCCTCCGTGGCTGTCGCCTCTCCTGTCGCAGCTACCTCATCGTCGTCGGGGAAGAAGAAGAAGAGTCGGAACAAGAAAGGCAAGGGTCAGCC
>SZWC01006765.1:119503-136173 GCA_023375785.1 Penium margaritaceum | reverse complement strand
GAGAGAGAGAGAGAGAGAGAGAGAGAGAGAGAGAGAGAGAGAGAGAGGGAGGGAGGGAGAGATATGGAAAGAGAGAAATAGGTAAACAGGAGGAGAGGGATAAGTAGAGAGGGGGAGAAAAATAGAGGGAGAAAGAAAAGTAAAAAGAAGGAATAATAGGGAGAGTTAAAGAGAGGTGTGTAGAGAAATAAAGAACACATAGTTTTGGGAGGGAAAAGGGGAGTAGAAGATGTAGGAAAAATGCTGAGATCACATGGTTCTTGTACACTCATTGTCGAGAGGATGGTGTTAGTGAATGGTGTTGGTGCGCACTATTGGAGAGCACTCAAAATTCAGTGCGTGATTTCACCACCAGTGGCCATACATGCACGTGACAGTAGCGCACGGATTTTCTCAAGAAAACACTCTATAGCTGCAATTTCTAGATTGTGACGTGCAATGTTGGGATCCTTGCACATTTATCTGCTTCTGGGCAATCCATAAGCTTTCGTTGCTTCTACTTTTTGTATGTGGCTTCATCTTGTACCTCCTTCCTTGGTAGTCTGATGTCGTCTTGGTACCGTTGCTCACTTGTGGTTCCTGGCGTTTGCGAGTCATGGGGGAGTGTTGGTAGGTCAGTCACGGTGACCTCTTGACTTGTCACCACTCACTGAATGGAATGTCTTGTCGTTCGACAGCAACTTTGACAACATTGGCCTGGGCTAGTGCGTCCTCCGATGCTCATTCGGTTTTTTTGGTGGCCAACTTCTGAGATTGTTTTCTCATTGGTGGTTTTCTCATTTCTTGGGAGCTCATTTACATAGGATTTCTCTCTATGTCACTATGCTTCTTTTGGTTATCAAACATGTACGGGTGAACTAAGCTGCTAGAGTGCACCATACTTGTAACAGAAGGAGTAATGATGCTGCTGGAGAACCATCACTACAAACTAGGTAGCTCTCACTATGTTAGACTACATGACAGCTCAAAGCCCATACACCAACACTCCCCCTGGGTTGCAAGAGCTGTCAACAAGGTACTAGCTGGGAAGATACATGCACTCCCCCTCAATGATAGAATCCTGGGAACATGAACCAAAATACCACTGTGCCCAGATAACAATGCTCCCCCTACATGTAGAAGGCTACAAAACTGTCGCAAGTAGGAAACAGCTGGTCCCCCTGGCTCAAATGATCCTAGGAAGAACAATCAAGAAATGGCTACACTTGAGAGTGGCTGCAGATGTGAAAACTTTAGCAAAGAAAGGAGGATGAGGCTAAAATAGCTACCATGTGTACAACTCACTCATGCACTGCTCAACGCCTGTCACTCACCAACTCTCGAGTGGTGTGAGAAGAGTAAGCCAGTCTCACCTCACATGCATGGGGGCTGCCAGAGATCTCAGCTGGCATAGTCTACTGTATCACTAAGACCGGACTCAGAGGCTGCCGGTATGGAGAAGACGCTGGCAAAAGCTCCATGGCCAGGAGAGGATGGAGAGGCTGAATCCCTGACATATGGCAGCTTCCAGAAGTCCCAACCTCAGACTCTGGAGCTGTGTGCGCGGAGAAGATGGTATTGTGTGCTCCTGAAATGGAGGGTGAGGACAAAGCCAAGTTTGTGTGTGTAGAGCTCGCCCCTGTAGATGGTACAACAGCTACAGACTCCAATGTACGCAGGTACTCCTGCGCTGTGGCTAGCTCACCCTGGAGACGAGAGGCGTGCTCACATATCTCGACATGATCCTCCAGATTGACTGTACGAAGCTCAAAATCAACATCCTCGAGCACCGCCAACACCTCACTGTAAGTAGTAGACAAGGATTCAACCACTCTTTGGTGCAACGCTACCTCCATCTCTGCTGCACAAAGCTGAGTGACTTCGGGTACTATGCCTCCTGAAGCAGCATGTCTCAACGGGTCTAGGGAGTGAGACATATAGTCACCTGAAGAACGTGGATGCGGGACAACCTCTTAGGTAGGATGCATGCGAGGCTCGGAGGTGAAGAGGGATGGTCCAGGTGTAGAGGAGGAGAACGGGGGTGAGCGGAAGGGTATTCCAAGGCTATCCGGGGTATCGTCATCGCTCACTACTTCAGGATCCCCATCCTGTGAGGTACTTTCCGAGGGTGTTGTGGAGCAGGACTTAGAACCATCTGAGAAATGTCCACTACAACCCTCAGTAAGCATCTCGGACAATGTATCCTGTAGTGCACGCAACACGTCCTCTGCATCCCTCAGCTCATGCTCTCTACACATGTGTATGCAGTCGCTCCTCCCCATGTCCCCAATGAAGATGTCAAGGGGTGCATCCTGTGGTGGAGGGGCATTGCCCGCAAATATCGCTCAGATGGTAGCGACATAAATCTCTTGTTCACTGATGTGAGAGTAAACCTCGTCCTCCTCAGCTCAGCATCTTAGATAGAGATGACTAGGTGCTACCAACTTGGTGAAGGGAGCTGACCCTGTCGTCACTGCCATAGGTGGGCAAGACTCACGTGCCGCCCCTATGATCTCAGACACCAGAATGGTGCCTCTTTGAGCCGCTACAAGATCACTGAAAACTGAGGGAACAGCAGACACAGCTGATGCTGTTGATGCAGATGAGGCTACCAATGTGGCCGATGCTGCTGATGCAAGTGATGCTACCAATACAGTTGATACTGCCAATGTAGCTGATGTTGATGGTGGAGTTGGTGCTGCCAACATAGCTGATGCCAGAGATGGTGTGGAGGACGTCAATACAAGTGATGCAACTGGTGCAGCTAGCACTGCTAATGCAGCTGGTGCTACTGATGCAGCAGATACAACCGATGCTACCAGTGCTGAAGACGGTGTTGATATAGTGGATGAGGCTGATGTCCCAGAAGGTGATTCTCCAGAAGATGTAGGTGTTGTCGCTGATGTAGAAGATGGAGCTATTGCAAAATTTGGAGCAGATGATGATCCTGAAGGTGCCAACACTGTCCATGCATAGGATCTTGATGAAGACGTCCACTCTAGTGACAAAATTGGTGCACCCGATGGAGACGATGCGGTCGGTGCAGCCGATGCAGATAGGAGGGCTGGTGTGGAAGATAAAAGCACTACAGAGGAAGATGGAGCAGCTGGAACAGCTGATGCAGCTGGTGCTATAAGCGAAGCAAGTTATGCAGAAAGGGGTTGACGATGCTAAAGCTGTGGATGTAGCAAATTATGGTTATGCTACGCCTACTGGAAAACTGGTAGATGAAGTAGCTGGTGCTACTGATGCTGCTTTCACAGCTGATACAGCTAGTTTTGTAAGCCAAGCAGGTGTTGTAGAAGAGGTTGTTGCCGCTGAAGCTGTGGATGTAGCAGATGACGCCGATGTTGCGGCTGTTGTGAAGTTAGTAGATGGATAATTTGGTGTAGTAAGTGCAGCCGTACCAGCTGATGTAGCTGGTTCTATTGAGGATGCGAAAAGCGTAGATGTAGACAGTGTAGATGGGGCTGATACTGTCGATGTTGCAAAAGCAGCAGATGGAGCAGCTGTTGTAGCTTGTACAGCTGTCACAGCTGATGCAACTGGTGTTGTAAACAAAGCAGTTGCTGTAGATGAGAACAATGCTGATGCTGTGTATGAAGTTGTGGATGCTACGGATGATGCTGATGTTGCCAATGCTGCTGAAGCAGTAGATGGAGTGGCTGTTACAACTGGTGTAGAAATCATTGCTGATGCAACTGGTGCTATAAACAAAGCAGGTGTTTTGGCCATAACTCTACGCAGACAAGTCAGAACGTTACGCCGTCTGAACTTAAACGTGGAAGATCTCAAGCAGGATGCTATGACGGATGCAGGACGGTGGAAACACAATGCAAAACATGCAAATCGGGCCCACGGCCAATCCACCGATAAAATCCTATAGGCTTCACAAAAACTGCAGAAGGTCCCGGACAACATCCGCGACTCTAGGGCGGTCGTCAGTCAGCTCTAAGCAGGTGGTCCATCACCAGACAACGCACCGGCGCCACCTGGGTCTGCATCAGGGATCTGCACGGGCATGGACACGGCCGAGTGGTCACAGTAAACTGTACGGGTTGATAGGAACGTCACAAATTGCAACACCCCTCCCCCTTGTGCTCTGATACCATGCTAAGATCAGTCCAGGGCATGTAGGCCCATGGTGGATGTGACATAAGCTCTGGTGGTAAGCGGGAGAATACCATCACCAAGATTTGTCTAAGTTTGGAACCCATGTATCTGAGAAGATGCATGGAAGCTTCTTAGCGATACAGCCGCTGACTAGGCGTCAGTACCTGGTCATTCGGTGACGACAGTCACAAGTCGTACACACAACGGCAAGGGTCTGGCTAGGAGACACAAGGCAAAGTGTCAGAATGCTTCAATAGCATTTGCCGAGAGAAATGACAAATGACAGGTCCATGGCATAAGTACCTGCCGCGGCGCACGGCGGGTGTCTCACGCGACAGCACAAGGTCTGTCCTAAAACCGGCCCGAAACCACTGTTTTGGCCGTAACTCAGCGTACACATGTCAGAACGCTACGCCGTCTAAACCTAGACGTGCAGAATCTTAAGCCAGATGCTACGACTGGTTACATGCATGGTTCAGACATCAAATGGTGGATAAACAATGCAAAAACATGAAATTCGGGCCCACGGCCAGTCCACCGATAAACTCCAATGTGCTGTAGAAAACCTGCAGGAGGTCCCAGACAGCGTCCAGAGCTCTGAGACAGTCTTTGGTCAGCTCCAAGCTGGTAGTTCACCACCATAGGATGCACCGGTCCCACTTGGGTCCACATCAAGGATCTGCACGGGCATGGACACGGCCGAGTGGTCACAGTGAATTGTACAGGTCGACAGGAACGTCACAAATCACAACACTCCTCCATGACCCGATGGTACGCATGTCCATACACGTGCAGCACTGAAACGAGTACAACAATGAGTGCAAAAACAGTGGTGACACAGACACAGACACACCCCACACTCAACCACTCTCGGACAAGGGGCGAAACCCAACAGAACAAATTCTCCACCATAAACTTCCTGCGTGCTAGTGCCTTCATCAAGAAGTTAGCACGCTGCATGTCAGTGCCAAACCATATGACGGAGATCACGTGCCGCTCCACCACATCATGCACATAGTGATGCTCAACCACAATGTGCTTCGTGCGAGCATGAAAGAAACCAGAGTTCTCCGCAATGGCAAGGGCACTGTGGTTGTGGCAACAAAGCACAATGGCGGGTACTGACCATCCCAGCTCAATAAACAGGCGCTGCAGCCACACAGCCTCAGCAGCCCCTGCACCCGGAGCAACATACTCTGCCTCCGATGACCTACGTGCAATGCAGCCTTGCTTCTTGTTGCCCCAAGACACAGCAGTACCACTAAGCAGGAACACGTAACCGGTGCGACTGCGTCCATCTGGACTCCATGCCCCAGTCGTTGTCGGTGTAGCCGTCAAGAACCACCGAACACTGCCGGTGAAAGCAAAGTCCGAGGTACGGTGTGGAGACCACGTACCACATCACTCGCACAGCCGCATGAAGGGTTCTAGTACGTGGAGCCTGTAAAAACTGTGCAAGGAGGTTGACAGCGAAGGCGATGTCCGGGCGTGTAGTAGTGGTTAGGTACATCAGAGATGCGATGAGACTGAGGTACAAGGTCACGTCCATTGTCTCCCCCAGCTGTGTGGGGTCATCCACCTTTAGGGAATCTTGTCCGTTAGGTGTGAGAGGTGTGGAGGCCGTGGGCACTGCGCCAAGGAGGTTTCTGAAGTGCTCCTCCATAACACGTGCATATCAGGCATGATGCAGTAGTAGTGTCCGACGTCTGTAGTCTCACACGATCTCCATGCCAAGAAATACCACTGTAGGACCAAAGTCCTTCATCCTATAGGCAGTCTGGAGGACCGCCTTAGCCTCCTTCATGGCCTCCATGGAAGGAGACACGATTAGAAAGTCGTCCACATAGACCAGGATGGCGGTGAATCGCTCAGGCGTCTGTCGGATAAAGAGAGAGGCATCTTCCTTGCTCTGTACATATCCTGCACGAGTAAGGGTGCCAGTGATCTCCTGGTTTCAACACCGAGGAGACTATTGAGGCCGTACAAGGACTTGTACAAGCGCCAAACCTTGTCACCGTCCTGAAAGCCAGGTGGCTGAGCCACGTACATCTCCTCATCCAGAGAGCCATGGAGGAACGCATTGTTCACGTCCATCTAGTGCAGTTCCCAGTCATGCTAAGCCACTACACCAAATAGAGCGCAAGCAGAGGTCATGCGATTGATAGGGGCAAAGGTGTAAGTATAATCGATGCCCTCGATCTGAGAGTACCCCTTGACAACCAAGCGAGCCTTGTGGCATTCCAATGAGCCATCCGGCTTCACTTTCTTGGAAAAGACCCACTTGACCTGAATAGCCTTCCTCCCTGGTGGAAGGTCGACTAGCTCATAAACTCTGTGCTCTCGGATGGCGCAAATCTCCTCCTCACAGGCAGTAAACCAGGAGTCAACACCCTCTAATGAGAGAGCTTCCCTTAGTGTACCCGGATCAGGCGCCATAGAGGGAAAGATTGAAGTGGCAATTGCTACCGCCTCCGTGCTAGGTCTGACGACCACAAGTTGAGCTTCGGCATCACCAGCGACATGAAACTCGCGAATGACAAGATCGTGCCCTACGGGGCACGCTAGATGTACCTCTCCGTGCTCAGTATGGACACTCAGGCCCAGGGCCTTTGTACCAGGATCACCACTCGCGATGCTGCGAGTGGAGCGCCTGGGTATGGGACCTGACACTCGCTGGACTCTGGAGACCAATGGTCGAAGATGACCGCCGGGCTTACGTGAGTAACCTGGGCTCGAGGGGCTCACGTCAGGCTCAGGGACAGGCACAACCGCAGTTGGTGAGGGCTGAGGCAAAGGAGCAGGTGATGCACTACGAGGAGATGCGTGTGTGGGAGACACGGGACTGGGTATGACAATAGGAGCAGGAGGTGAGGCAGGACCACGCACAGAGGCACGGATACTGGCGGACACAGGTACAAGATCATGGGTACCTGTGGGGTGCGAGGGAACAGGGGTATAAGCCTGCTGTGTTGGAGAGGTCTCTGGGCCGACAGCGATGATCGGTGGGTCATCAAGAGCCAGAGACCGAGAAGTGGAGGGGGCTCGAATGGACACATCAGCCAGGCGAGAGGTGCTTGCAGGCTCAGACTCCCCCATCCGTCGAGAAGCCTCACACGTAGGAATGTGCATGACGGACAGCGACGTGATCGAGGGAAGATCACGGTAGGTGAGAGACTTAAAGAAGAGAGCTTCGCGAGACTCAACGATGCGACGATGGGTGGGGTCCCAAAAATGCCAAGCCTTCGATCACGGAAAGATGCCTACAAAGGCACACAAGCGACCCCGCGACGAGACCTTGGACCCCTGGTAGTCCTCGGTGATTATACAGAAGCCAAGGATCCCCAGACACGAGTGAGACGCCGGTCAGCACAGTGGCCAAACCAAAGCTCGTACAGTGTAACATGGTTCGGAAGGGGATCGTGCGGGAGGCGGTTCTAGACCCACGTCGGCATGTACGCGAATCATTTGAAGGCGAAGGACTCTGGGAGACCACACTTAGACCGCATAGCGTGAACCGCATCCTCCATGGTGCGGCTCCAACGCTCAGAGACACCATTCTGGTGAGGAGTAGCAGGAGCGGAGACCTAGTGAAAAACCCCGTGCTCGGCAAAGAAACTGTCCATCTCACCAAAACACTCGCTACCGCGATCCGAGTGGAAGGTATGCAGCGTCTGGCGAGACTGACGCTCAGCCATCACTAGCCAGAGGCAAACTGCGAGAGTGGCATCACTCTTCTGGCGCAGGCTGTAGACCCACCGCATCCGGGTGAAGTCATCAGTCAGGGTCAGGACGTATCTGTCCCGATTGGACAGTAACTCGACAGGAAGAGGACCGAGAAGGTCCGAATGGACCAACTCGAGAGGGCGAAGTGCGGGAGAACGGGAGTCAGGGTAGGTGCAATGATGCATCTTACCCTGAGCGCAGAACAGAAAATTGGTCTTGGGCTCCTCAAAAGAAGTCACGTCAAGACCGAGTGCAGGCTGTGTCCAAATGAGCTTCGACACAGTGTCGGAGCCCGCATGACACAGGCAACGATGCAACAATCGGTGGTGCTCAACAGAGAGAATGCCAGTGATAAACACTCGAGCAGGAGGGGAGGGGGAGCAAGAAGGAGGAGTAGAAATCCGAGAGACATGATACCGATCATCCACAACAGAGGCACGAAGAACAACGACACGATTATCAATAGCTATCACAGTCGCGGAGTCTGTAGTGTGCTCCACATTGAGTCCCGTCAGTGTGCAAGCACGCACAGAAAGCAAGCTGAGCTCAAGGTCAGGCACAAAAAGCACCTCGGAAAGATACAGGGCGCCAGACGCACCATCAAAGCACAAAACCCCAACACCCAGGACCGGTAAGGACTGACCAGAGCCTGTGCGAACGGAGCGAACAGACGCAACATGACCAAGAACAAGGAAGTCACTACGAAGACAGGTCATGTAATGAGTGGCACCAGAATCGATGATCCGAGTGCCACCGGGATCACGCCAGCAGGACGTCACTGTACAACAGGTAATGGAGCACTCGCCCTCAGACGAGCGCTGAGAAACAGGTGAGGAGGAACGACGAAGGGCACAGAGGTGCGACTCATGAATCCAATTGGTAGTGTCAGGCCCATCATCATCACATGCCAGCTGTGCCCCCCCCACACGAGTCATCACAAGCGACGAGAACAGACGAACAAACATTTTATGAACCACCCGGCTATGACAACACACTCGCACCTCCCTGAAAGTGAAGCACCAAAAGATGACGGAGCTCGACGATGGTGCGGTCACACGGGTTTGGGTCGCCATTGGTCGCCGGTGAGGAAGGGGGAACTGCTGCAGTTGTGATCATCGTGCGACCGGAGGTTGTGCTGCTGGACGCAGCCCACTACGCGTGTGTAGGCTGAAGACCGGGATTGATCCGCGCCCAGTCAAGCGGCTACTGGCACTCGGTGTAGAGATGAGCGCCTCCACAATTGTAGCAGTGGACAGTGCGTCCACTGCTACCGCCCGAGGCCTGCTGCTGCTGCGACTACTGTTGGCCCGAACCACGCTTCTTCCTACCCTTCTTCCCCTGTGCCGTGGCTGCCACACCTTGCATCTGAGTCGGGGTAGCCGGGGTGGAAGGGGAAGAGGAGGGTGTGCCAGAGGATGAAGAAGTGGTCTACAAGAGGGGCGTCAGAGGCAACGCGATGACCGCTGCAGCAAGAGAACTCTCCTGGTGGGCCACGGTTGCCTCGTAGGCGGAAGTCACCTGGAGAAAGAGCTGATGCGCCCAAGGAAGAAGCTGAAGGGAGGTGGAGAAGGGCTCGAGCACGGCGTCACTGTACCCAGAGAAGATGTCTGTATGCTCAAGAAGGACTCCGATCATGAGTGTGCAAAGCGCCAAGAGCTGTGTACCCCCTAAATTCCCAAGGCGTATGTAGATGCGCATGGCGCGCCGCTAGTAATCAGCTGCGGACTCGGCAGGTCCATGACGAAGGGAGTGGAAAGTGCGAATGTGAGCCGCGCGGGTGGCATGCGTCTCTACAGCATGCAGGGACAGTGCCAGTCCTAGCCCCCATGTGGATCAGTACCCACGCCCGTGCCTGCCTCTCCAAGGAAAGGGCGAAAGTCCACGCAGTCTCGCCCCGGCATGGCGTAAAGGAGTCCGCGCATAGCCCGAGCCGCTGTCAGCACCTGAGCGTGGTCCGTAACCTGGTACGGATTGTGATAGTAGGGCCATCCCCCTTCTCAGTTGGCCCAGACCTCGAAGAGAGTCTCCCAACAAACAAAGCTTTCCTCGTTGACATAGCGTGGTGGCGGTGTCTCGAAGTCCTTGGGTTGTCGCTCCGTGGGGAGGGCAACCACAGGCTGGGAGGAACGAGGGATGGGGAAGGCACCGGGACAAGGAAAGTCACCAATGTAGGGATCAGGCGAGGGTCGGATCTCTAGGAACAGGGAACCGAAACACGTTTGAAGCTGGCGGAGACGCCCCTGAAGCACACGAATCTCCCTATCATGGATGTCGACATCCATCCCTGGCATGTCAAGGTCCTCATCCAGAGGATCGAAAAGTGGCTGGTCCTGTCCTGCTGCTCTCCTCGGTGTAAATGCTCACTGCTGTGTAGAAGGTATGGCACCGCCGACTCGCCCGAATGTCTGCTGTGGGGCCGTGGACTGACCACGAATAAGATCAGTGAGCGCACAGATGGCGTCAGTCTACTGCTCGTGCTGACGACGTATCTCATCCTGCTGACTCCGCAGATCCGCAATGGCGTGCGAGCGTGGGCTCATGACCCCTGAGGAGGAGGAGGAGGGATCTAGTAGTCCTTTGCCCTTGTCACCGGTCGGAGCCATGTCAGCACTGACTATGGACCGGGACATGTAATCGGTCGAATTTCAAAACCGTCAAAGGTTCTCAAGGATTTAAAATGATGGCAATTTTTGACTTTCCGACCCCGAAATTTGACGAAGGCAGGTGCTGACGTCTGCAAGGAAAATGCTGACATCAGCACAGTTTCCCCCCCTTGTTTTTGTGACAACCCTCATGGCTGTTGGGTAGCTGATCCACGGCAGCCGCGCGGAATCTATGCGGAAGCTCCGTAGCAGCTTTCGCTTGGCTGTTGCCGTTGCTGCGCCTGCGCTTGCAGCAGCAGCCGCACAGCTGCTTACGCAGCTGTAGTAGCAGCTGCACGCTACTGCTGTGCAGTGGCGCTACTGCGTGCTGCTGCTGCCGCACTTTTGCTGCTGCTCCTAGCTGCTGTTGCTGCTGCTCAATGCTGCCGCTGCTGCGTGCTGCTGCTTGCTACTGCTGCTGCTGCCCGCCACCACCTGCTGCGGCTGCTGCCTGCTGCTGCTGCACAACGCTGCTGCGTGCTGCTCCTGCTACGCGCTACGGCTACTGCGCACTACGGCTGCTACGCGCTGCTGTTGTCGCGCGCTACTGCTGCTGCTGCCCGTCGTCGCCTGCTGCGGCTGCGGCCTGATGCCGCCGCTGCCAACGCCAATGCCAGCAGCTGCTAGCGGCTGCCGCCTGCTGCACCTGTCTCATGTTGTTGCTAGCGGCTGCTGCTGATGCACTCTCACGTGCTGAAGGTGGATGACGTTGCCGGCTGTCGGGTGACGTTGACAGGTCCGTGTGGATCGGCTGCGGCGGTGACGCTCACGGCTGTTGCTCTGCTGCGTCTCTGCTGCGCAGCTCGGTGAGAACTGTCTCACCGCTCTGATACCATGAGAAGATGCATGGAAGCCTCCTAGCGATATAGCCGCTGACGAGGCGTCAGTGCGTGGTCAGACGGTGACGACTATCACAAGTCGTACACACAACGGCAAGGGTCTGGCTAGGAGACACAAGGCAAAGTGTCAGAATGCTTCAAGAGCATTTGCAGGGAGAAATGACAAATGACAGGTCCATGGCATAAGTACCTGCTGCGGCGCACGGTGGATGTCGCACACGGCAGCACAAGGTCTGTCCTAAAACCGGCCCAAAACCACTGTTTTGGCCATAACTCAGCGTAGACATGTCCGAACGCTACGCCGTCTGAACCTAGACGTGTTGAATCTCAAGCCAGATGCTAGGACTGGTCACATGCATGTATCTGACACAATGCAAAAACATGCGAATCGGGCCCACGTCCAGTCCACTGATAAACTCCTAAGTGCTGTAGAAAAACTGGACAACGTCCAGAGCTCTGGGACGGTCGTCGGTCAGCTCCAAGCTGGTAGTTCACCACCAGACGACGCACCGGTACCACCTGGGTCCGCATCAGGGATCTGCACGGGCATGGACACGGCCGAGTGGTCACAGTAAACTATACAGGTCGACATGAACGTCACAAATCACAACATCATCATGAATCAAGGAGAGAATACAATGAACCCTACTAAGGGCTTATGTACTGGGGACTAGCGGCTATCCCACTGGGCCCCATCATCCTCATCGCACCAAAAGGCACGAACAAGGAATGTGCATGTCACAGAACGTGAAATCACATGATGGAGGTCTCCCGAGGCACCAGAACAGTCAACTCGGTGCTCGGGTCTCGACCGATGGGGAAATATGCAGTATACCTCAAACACATCCAGAATCTACGGTGACACACTAGCACCATTGACTAGCTTGGCTAGGCAGGTTTAGGCCTCACGAGACGCTGGAACATGTACCCAGGCGTCCAAATCTCAGCCACACGCAAACTACACATGTCTGACAGAGGGTCAACAAAGACTAGATCAATCAGTGCCGGGTCTCCCGAGGTACCGGTACAAACCACTGTGTACTCGTGTTTCGACCACCAGAGGACACAGACTGTTAGAGACTATGCGGTGAGTTTCCATGAGGTCTCTCCGTGCAGTGGCACAAACCACCAAGTGCCCGGGTCTCGACCACCGAGAAAACTCTATCAAACATGTACCGTAGTGTCTTTTATACTCACCTATTTTCTAGAATCAAATTAAGTGACAATTGTATTCGCCTATAATTTCTTTCCTAGGAATTTCTACCCTCCTTCGTCCATGGGCATTTTGTTGATTATGTGGTAGATAATGGTCGAATGTTTGTTCAGCTCCGTGGTCTGTCCCCTCGACTTGGAATCTCAAAACGTGAACTTTGGAACGTGGGAGGGACGTCGCGCCCCTTCCACCCTCCGCACGTCTTGCGGCAGTCCTCTTGACGGACAAGCGCCGCCGGGAGGACTCCATGCGATCGTAGCGACAAGCCACAGGCGACTGCCCCTTGTCTGCATGCATCGGACGGCGATCCAATGCACGCAGACTGACAGACGGCAAGGTTCCGCGCGTAGTCCCACAGGGGCTGACCTGCCCCTTCAACTTATTTACGTGGGTAATTCTCCACGTTGCCATCCACATGCAGTATTGGAGCGTGGAGTCTCATATGTTTTGGACCGAATTCTGCAAGCATTTGAGTGATTTCATTATTGCATTGTTCCATGTAAATTATGTAGAGAGAAACGGGGTTTTTGAAATTTTGAGATTGATTCGTCCATGGGCAAAGAGTTTACTATGTGCCTGAGTGGACGACGGAAAATAGTTGTTTCAGTCGAACATAAGAGACACTACGGTATAGCCCAAAGTCCATACACCAACACAGGCCAGTTTAACAACTTCTAGACCGGTGGATCTGCTTCCATCGGATGGTTGCAATTGCAGACTACCACACGCGCTTGTGGGAGGGAGTACATCCCTACACTTGTGTTGTTTGCTATCCACTTCACTCTAACGCTGATTCAAACATATTCAACCAATCCCTCCACCGTTCAAAGCACCGCTTGTCATGTTGTGCGCGTCACAACAAGAGGAAGCGGAGAAAGTTTATCCATCTTTCCACGGGAGGTTGGACCAGAAACATCCCAAGAGGCGCTGTACATGAACAAACACAGCTTACTTGTGGCAACACGTTGCAACATTTAAGCGGAGAGTATTTATCCATGACACACATACATAGCTCTCCATTCATGCGAACCAAAGGCAATGACGAGAAAGCAACTCTTTGCCACCGGAGTTGTCAGCCATGTGGGCAACGATGCAACACCATCTGCACGGCGCGACGAAGGCTGCACAGGACCCCAAGTGGAGGGCATGCACCAGCTGGCTGCAACAGAGACCCTCACACACGCACACGCAACCCCCCCCCCCCCCCCCCCCCACACACACACAAACACACAAAGGGACCGGGTTGGGCAATGAGGCGATTAGTGAGGCAGGGAGGGGGGGGGGGGATATGGGGGAGGAGGACTGCCATGCCAAAGTGTTTTGCAGGTAAGGAAAAGGGCGGGAGAAGGTTTTCACGAACCAAGTGGACTTTCACAAGCCCTCTTGGCCATGTCCACACGTGTGCATTCTCTTCCTCTCTCTGCTGCTCATGCACCCTCCAACCCTTCCCACCGTGCAATCACACACATGAAGCAATCACACAAATGAAGTAATCACACAAACGAAGTAATCACACAAACGAAGTAATCACACAAACGAAGTAATCACACAAACGAAGTAATCAAACAAACGAAGTGATCACACAAACGAAGTAATCACACAAACGAAGTAATCACACACATGAACCAACCACACACACGAAGCAATCACAAACCTCAAACACTGGAATCGGCTGCCAGTCACTGTCTGCACGTCCCTGTTGCTCGCCGTTTGCATGTGCACTGCCACGCACCGCTGCCATCTCTTTCACGCTTACACCCCTCTCCCTTCCTCCTCCTCTTCCCCCTCCTCTTGCCGCTGTCTGCTCCTCTGCTGGTCCTCCTGCCACAGGCTTTCCTCCCTGAAGCTCATCGCACCTCTCTGTACTGCACCCTCCTTCCCTCAACAGTGCTGGCGCGCGCGCTGGTGCAGGTGCGACAAGCAGCACGAGGGCGAAGAAGCATGTGGACGGCGTGACATGCTCTGTCACCACAGCGGCCACCACACTTCCCAGCCCTGCTGTCCACCGCGACACTGCCACCTCCTGCCACCCACGTGCACACGAGAGGGAGAGGGGGAGAGAGAGAGAGAGAGCGAGAGAGAGAGAGAGAGAGAGAGAGAGAGAGAGCAAAATAGTGTTTGCTTGCTGTGGTAGTTTAAGGCTTTTTTCCGTCTCTTCACCACCACCGTCACCACCACAACCACCTTCACCACCACCACCACAACCACCTCCGCCACCACCACCGCCCAACCCCGAAGTAGGCCAAACAAAGGCCCAGGCAGTCCTGATCACCACTGAGGGACCAAAAAATAAACACTCTGGCAGACTTGCACGTCAGTTGACGCGCAGGACTGCCTGTGCGTCACTTTAGACGCGCAGGCAGTCCTGTGTGTTTATCCGCGGGCAGGAGCCGCCTGCACCTCTTGACGCGCAAACCCCATGGCCTGCGCGGCAAGAGGTGTCCGTCACGCCGTCCACCGCCAACCGCCAACCGCATGGCGATTCCTCCCCCTGCCCCCCCAAACTGTCAGTTTGCATCGTGAACTAGCGGGTTGGGTGGGGGGGGGGGGGGAGAGGGCTTTTTTGTGTCCAGTGAATGTTGGTCCCACCTCTCGCCTCAGCGCCTGAGGAGAAGTATGCTTCGCGCATTCCCTCGGAGGTTTTATCTTCTCTCGGAGGTTGGGTGGTGGGGTGACCGGTCGACCTAGACGTCGACCAGGTTGACATCGGCCGATCGTCAACCACCTGCGGGTGGTCGACGATCGAGGTCAGCATAGACTCCCACACGTGCCTGTTGCACTTGTCATGTTCTTTTATTCATTTGTTTATATACTTATCTCTTTAATTTTGGGCTTTTTGGCATGTCTCATCTTTCTCAACACGCCACAGACATGTGGGAGTGTTGGCCGGCCGCTTCTACCATCCCAATGGCAGCGCCACAGCCAACCTAACAGGGTTCGAACGGAGAGTGCGGCGCGCAAAGGAAGAGGTGGAGAAACGAAAGCGGGAGGAGCAACGGCACCGTGGCTGCAACTCGAGGTGGTCTGCGGATCAGGGTGGCACGGTGAGCTCATTTGTCCGTCCCACTATCCTTCTCCTCCTCCTCCTCCTCCTCCTCCTCCTNGCGACACGACACGACACGACACGACACGACACGACACGACACGACACGACACGACACGACACGACACGACACGACATGACACGACACGACACGACGCGACACGTGAGGACACAGCACGGCCCAGCACGGCATGGCACAGTGCTGAGCTACGCCAAGGGCATGCATGCTCACACTGCACTTTTAGCATGTTCTGCTGCACGTTCACGACGTGACGAGTGCTGCTATGCTGCCTCCACTCTCAGCACCATACCGGCACATGGTGCTGCACTGCGAAGCATGAGGCGGCACCACACTGCGTCAAAATTGCCATGTGCAACCACTGGATGGGTGCAATGGTTTGGATTAGCTACAGCAAAGGAACGGAACAGAGGAGCACAATGTAACGACGTCAAGGGAAGAGAAAAAAGCCCTGCAGCAATTGTAACCCCCTTCAAACGTGCACGCCCACACCTCCACCGTGCCCCTTCCACCCATTACGATGATTGCACCACAACCAGCGCCTCCCAGCCTCATGACACGTGCAGCACTGCCGCACCCAGCGACGAGGAGGACGAGGAGGAGGAGGAGGAGGAGGAGGAGGAGGAGAAGGAGTAGGAGGATGGGGTAGGGAGGTTCTCACGCAGTGAGGTTGTGAGTGTGATGGAGCACACTCACATGTGGCATCGCCAGCCCCATCAGACGAGAGTGATCCACACACAGCCACCCACTCCCTCCATCCTCCTCCTCTCGCTCGCCCTCCAATTCTCCTTGCTCATCCTCCACCTCCCTGCCCTCCTCCTTCTTACCCTCAGCCTCCTCATTCGACAGACTGTGCATCCCTCCTCCCTTTGGTCCTCCGTCAACAGTGCCATCTTGCTTGTGGTTGTGGTCATGTGCGTCATCGTGACTGTGGCTGTGGCTGTGGTTGTGGTTGCCCCTCTCCCCTGCCTTCAGAGTCAGCCGGATCCTCCGACCTTCACCCACAAAGGACATGGGATTGGAAGGAAAGGCGGACGCCAAGAAAGAAAGTGAGAAGGGAGGGAGAGAGCGAGGGAGGGAAAGCTCGCGCAGGGGGGGG
>SZWC01006765.1:85557-101569 GCA_023375785.1 Penium margaritaceum | reverse complement strand
TGCAAGTTGGGGTCTAATCTAGGTCGTGCATCACACAGAGCACAGTATGCCACATGAATCAAAAGGACACAAATAGGTTTGCTAGTGGGGGCAGGCAAGGGTCGACGGCCGGCGGAGCGCGTGAGACAAGGGAGCAACGCCGCCACGTGACAGGCTTGGCGAGCACGTGTCTCCGCTATCAGCGTGGATCACCACCGACCGCCGATTCCTCATGCACTACACACCCGAGGGCACATACGCACGAATATATATACATAGGGTTATCAGTGTCGGTAGCCATCGACGTCGTGACAGTAGGAGCAGTTGCAGTTATTGCTACTGACGAGACGCCGGTAGTGGACGCGCTCGTTGGTGCAGACACCACGATGGTCATCGCTCCTATAGCAGGAGGTATAGCCTACGCAGGGGTAGACACTCCCTCAGCCACAGCATCTGCCATTGCAGATACACATGCGGAGGGGGTACCCGGAGAGGCAGGTGATGTCGAGGTTGCCAATACTTTTGTTATGGCCAGTGCCATTGCGGTAGCTGTCTGTGGAGGCGTAGTCGACGCAAAGGACGCAGCCCGAGTAGTAGCTAATGCACCAGCAGCCAAGTAGGCCCCTGCACTTGAGGGTTTAAACTCTGCGCTTTGCGAACAGGAGGATGCAGTCACACGTGCAGACAGGAACCTACAGTACCTCACACTTGAGCTACGTGCAGCGAGCACACGTTGGAGCACCGCAGATGCCACAGGTCGTCGGTTAGCGGAAGTAGACATCGAGGATATGGACACGCGCCTCGAGGCTGCTGAGTGGATATTCCACGGTGTAGTGTGGAGATGGTCGGACTTGCGCCGGAAGTTGGAGGAGGTGATATCAGTGGATGCTTCAGCAGCGACGGCCCGTGCAGGAGCAGCTGCTACTGTGGCCCACACTGTTGACAGCCGAGTGACGGTTATGCCCACGGCATCAGCTAAGCCTACAACAGTCACCCCTACAGGCGCATCTGCCGTGGAGGATGCAGAGCGAGCTGCAGACCTCCGGCTCATGGCTGCCCTGACCGGCATCGATGACACCATGGCGGTTCCAGTCGACGACACACCTACATACCTCCGAGCTACAATTCCCGTACCCGAGCGCCTGCGCTCCGCGGTCGACGAGCAAGAGGTAGATATGGCTCGAGTGGAGGCGCACGTGCAGCGTCTCATGGCTGAGCTACAGGAGGCCAGCAGCCGTTGTTACACTACGGATGTTCGAGCACGGCAGGCTGCCGAGGAGTGCGTGGAGGATGTGCACACGCTTCTTGAGGCAGCTGAGAGGTCTTTACAGGACGCACGTCGGAGACGGGCGGACGTTCAGCGGCAGGTGGACGATTGGTTGCGCACCATTGGTTGGGAGGAGCCCCGTGACACTGTTCGGGCTCCCGATGATGGCGACGGTGCAGCAGAGGCAGATTTGCCGACGGAGGCCGACGTTCGACCAGGAGTCGACAGCCGAGTGACAGGTGTGCCAGCCGTAGCCTGTGCCTCTGCAGTAGTACCTATTGCAGATGCAGGCACTGCAGATTCCGACACGTTGTCTGGTGACGACGCCCTGCCAGCAGCTGGCGGCCAGGCGACAGACAATTTGACAGCTGACCTACGCGATGAGGCGGCGAGGCTGCGAGAGGCCGCGGCTCGGGCCGACACGCACGCGATCGAGGTCCACCGTCAGGTTCATTCCGCGACTGACCGCCTACATGCCGCAGATGCAGCCGTCAGGCCGAGAGCTGCAGTAGAGCTTGAAGAGCTGTACATACATCTCGACGCTACAATGTCCGCGTGGCGATGTGCACCTCAGTAGCTGGCAGGCATTCAGCAGGTGATGCAGTTGGAGGAGGCCCTCAGTGCTACAACTGTCACAGTAGTAGATGAGGACAGCAGTGACGACGACGACAGCGACGACGACACTCCGGGGTGAGGCTATGTGGGAGCACATCCAACGAGCATCATTGTCATCCTTTCTATTGTCTTGCAGGGGTGTGTGGCCATGGGGGAGCCAGCCTCTGCAGCCCAGGGGGCGGTGTTGGTGTGTGGAATTCGGCATGACGCCCTTCTGAGGACAGCGTGGTTAGTTTGTGTCTGGGACGATGCTCAGGTTGAGGTTATGCTGGTCGAGACCCGTGCACCTGGTGACTTGTACCGGTGTGACGTGGAGATCCATTGCCTCCACGTGGTGTGTATGTTCCATGCATGCGAGCAGGTGTGGTCGAGACCCGGACCCCGGAGACATGTTCCGAGGGTCATGAGGAGACCTTGTTGCTTTGTACCTCTTGTGTGATGTTTAGCATATGCGTGTGTGGATTATGTGTTGCACGGTCGAGACCCGGGCACTTGGTGAGTTACACCACTGTCTCAAGGAGACCTTGTATTATGGTTGGTGTTTACAAAGGACAGTGAGTGTAGCCATTCACTTGTCATTGCGGTGACGGCTGTGTCAGCCAGGGGGAGTGTTGGTTTGTGTGGCTGCCCCCCGTCACGAGCGATGACATAGTGATTATCCGTATACCCATTATTGGTGGTATGGAGCGGCGTTACTGGAGAGCATGATGACAGGATCCATGATGCGGACGCAACTGGCGCCAGGGCACCGACGAGTGGTGGCTCCGTGCATTACCAGCTACCAGACAGCTGCCACGACATCCCAGGTGCTTGCCGGGGTGCTTTCAGAATTTTCCACAGACGCGAGAGTTTTCTCGGTGGACTGGCTCTCGAGCCCAATGTGCATGTTTTGCATTGTCTGTCCACCGATTGATGCCGGACTTGTGCGTGTGACCAGTTGTAGTGTCCGGCTCAAGATTCTGCATCTCTAGGCTCAGACGGTGGTGCGTTCGGATACCTGTGCGCATGTCTATGGCCAAAACAGTGATATTACAGTGGTTTGTGGACAAACTGACACTGCACGTGCGTCACTTTCCGTGAGCCGCAGCAGGTATTTGTGTTGTGTTCTTGTCAGTTGTCATTTCTCTCTGCAATTATATTCATTTTGAGCTTCCTGACACTCTGTACGTGTCCCTACCGAGACCCTTGCAGTTTTGTCTATGACTTGTGACTGTTGTCACATGCTGACCTAGCGCTAACGCCTAATGTTGCAGCAAGTGGTTAGGAAGGTTCTAGGAAGCTTCTCTTGTGGCTGGGCTTGTACCAGCGGTGCGAGCGGTGTTAGCAGTGCTAGGAGTTCTGGTGACTCTGGCAGTAACAATAGCAGCGGCAGACGGATGGAAGCAGGGAGACGTCAACATCCTGCTGACTTGGTCATTGCATCACAAGGTCAGCAAGAGCTTCAGCTAACTCAACCTTGGAGACGTCAACATCCTGCTGACGGTTTTCAGTACTCTTTAGGGCCAACAGGGTATTGCACATTTTCTCCTTGAGCTCTGTGATGGTTGGTTCATGCTCAGGCATGGTGACTGTGCATTCAAGGGAAAAAGGGGTGCACAGAGAAAAGCTTCAGCAGCGTTTCCTTTGCCTCCATGTATGAATATGGGAGAGAGGCTGTGTGAGCAGCCAGAATCTGTAGAAGTAGGCACTGAGAGGCCACATCACTGCGCAAGAACCACTCAAGAGAGCAGAATGAATAAAGGAGAGTGAATACCACGTGGAGGACATGGTAGCAACATGAAGGGCGACGGCAGCACATAGCAGCAGATGCAGCAAGCACAGAGACCCAGAAGGCAGCTGGGACAACAATGCACAGGAACCACGTTAGTACAGCCTTTGATATGGCTGCTATTACTGCACACAAGGAAACAAGGGTGTTGACTCGAGTGGTGGTGGGAGAGGCAGACACTGCTGTGAAGAAAACAAAGGAGAGAGTGGTGCTCTTGTTGGACTGGACAGCAGATGAGGCTGATGTGGCTGCTGTGGCAGCAGAAACGGCAAATGCTTCTCCTGATCCTGATGTCTGAGTGGCCATGTTCACTACTGTTGCAACAAGTTGACCAAAGGTGGAGGCAGTGTGGGTAAACTCTTCCTCCACACAGCCACACACAGTGGTTGCGGGTGCACCCAAGACTCTAGCAGTGGTTGTAAATGTGGCAGAAGCAGCTACTACTGTGTCAAGGAATGCACAGGAGAGACTGAAAGCCTAAGCAGCCACATCTACGGGTTGGCAAGTACCTGACCTGGTGAGAATGTAGCCGGTGGCTGTGCCCATTGCTATGCTGATTGATGATGTTGCACCTGCGGGTGTTGTGGCTGTGGTGGTGGCTCCAACTGATGAGGCTGCGACTTTGACTATTGATGCAGTTGCCAGTCGTCTAGAGAGGGAGCAGCACGGATACAATGGGTAATTCCGGCAGTCCATGTATGGGATTGGTTGTCGTGATGTTGTCAAAACAGCCAGCCGGGATATCGTCAGCTATGTAGACTTAGCGTTTGATCTCGTCTTGTTTGTGCCCGTATTGTGCGGCAGCCTCCTTGCGGTTGTACTCGCAAACCTGTTGCAGTTGATGCAGGTGCCAATACTCGTGAACTTGATTATGACACTACTCCACTACGTAGCATGATACGAAGGACTTCTTGATGGTTGCCTCCTGCTTGTCCAAGGAGGATACATGTGAGGCGATTCAGGCTACGACACGAGGGTGGCAGCTGCGGCGTTGGCGGCGGCAATGCTGCAAGTATGAGGCAGCAGCAGCCACAGAAACTACGGTAACATGAGCATGGCTGCTGCTGCTGCCACCATTGATGCAAGTTATGAAGCGATGGTTGCAGCTATTGCAGTTTCTGTGGCTATGTGAATGAATGTGCAGATCAAGGAGAAGATGGTGCAGCTGCGGCTGTGGGAGCCATCGGCTGCTGCTGCTGACGCATCTAGCTAATGCCATGGCTGCGGGGGATCTTGCGGCTGCAGTTGATGCCGTGACTGTATTTGATGTTGGGGCTGCAGTTGATCCCGTGGCTACAGATGATGTTTTGGTTGCAATTGATGTTGAGACAGATGGCACCGGAAGAGGTATGACGGTAGTAGGCCTAGTGTAGTGTCATGGCTGTGGTTGAGGCAGCGATTGTGGTGACTGTTCTGTGGCAACAGAAATCTGCGCATAAGACTTAAGGAAAATGCGCCTGCGAGTACTGCAAGAAACACTCGGATCTGTGCAAGTGCATCCCTGGTTGCCGCTGCTATAGTAGATGTGGCTACGGTTGCTGTTGTGAGAAATACAATTATGACAAGGTCCTCTCCAATGTAGAATCTCGGAGACGCCAAGATCTCAATAAACTTCAGGTCACACACTGAACATCCTCAATAACGGATTGTCAGTCACGGCCATAAGTCCAGAAGTGAACCGCCCCTAACAGCAACAATCACGTTGCAACACGTACGTCTAGTGGAAAAGAAGTCATTAACTTGCCATGTCCTGTTCTGATTGTACATGTGGAGGATGTTCATTCCCTCTGATTTTAGTCCAAAGCAGTTCTTCTCATCCTAATCGCCTTTGGTTCCGCGACCATCGGCCGTGTCTCTGCTCTGCCATTCCTCACTTGCTTAATCTTTACCATCCAATCTGAGTTCTATTCAGCATTTCTATGCTCATTCACTCTTCTCCTATGCTTAGCTCTGCTCCCATCAACACATGAGCTCTTCTCGTCTCCAACATTCTCGCAGCGTGTCCTCGTCTGTTTAAAGACTACATTTCCACCTTAACCCTGGTATCTTTCATTGCCTCATTTTGACTAACTCTTTGCTGTCTCTCTCATCTCTTTGCTTCCTGCACATTCCATACTTCGGCACTTGTCATTGCTTGTGCTTACTTATGCCGTCGCTTGGTTTGCTCATCTATTTATTCTGACATGACACCAGAGCATCTGGCAACATCTGTCAGAAATCTGTGTGGTGGCAGTCCCAACGTGGCCTGACGGAACTTCACTGTGTTCAGGGCTACTTTTCTGCAGGTTCTGAGTCCAAGCGTGAGCTTTATGGTCGCCTAACGCTATGTTTCTGGGAGTGGAAGAGTGTCGTGAGACAGTCACTTGTGCGAAAGTAATAACACAATTTTGCATTAGTTTTTTAACATAAAAATTTGTAGGGCTAGTCGTGAGTTCTCTAATGCACCAAAATGTGTGCGATTTGGATCACCTTAGCTCCTGCTACGTCAGCCGAAGCGCGGCACTCCAATTCAACCGCTCAGTCAGCGACGCACACCATGTTGCCTGCCGAGGCGCCCTCACACATCAAGGACCCATCAAAATGCCTTTCCGGAGGCGCAGATGTCCCTACATGTAGTGGCGGTGCCCCTTGCGCCTTTGGGGTATGTTTCAATGAATTAATCATCGAGTTTGGTGCTGGGGATTGCTGTGGTTTGAAACCTGTCCGCGGACCTACAGTCGGACCCGAGTAACAAAACGTACTATTGAGTTTTGGATTCCGTGCCAGGATTTTGGCTAAATCCCTTAGTAACAACCTGCACTACTAGACCCGGTGGATATTATCCACCGGACGCCTCAGCAGTCTTCTGGAGCAAATTCCCCAGATGGTCATTTGTTACTCATTCCGATCAATTTTTCACCGGCACTCGAACCGCAGCCGACTCCCAGAGCCGCCGTGCACACCCCATGTTTGGGAGCCCATATCTCCCTCGTTCCTTGTCCGATTCCGATGAGAAAACTTCCACCGGATTCAGCAAATCTTCAAATTTGAGGGGCATTCCTCCATTTAAGGATCCGAGCAATCCTTGAGCCGCTAGATCCAACTGCGGGGATTTTCCTCTCTGTGGCGGCTCGCCTGCACCACCAGGCGCCGCAATTGGGCATGCAGAGGGGCAAATATTCAACAACATCATCTGGTACCTCTGCACTCCTCACTTTGACTGAGCCCTACATTCAAACAAACGCTCGGAGAAACGTTCGGCCTCAACTGTCATGAAAAACTAACAGTAGCACCAAAGTTTCCTTCTGCCGCCATCCTTGTCAACACTTCTTGCCACTTTCCTCGTAGCTATTTCCTCTTGTCACCTGCCTGCATTTGTGTTCTCTGACCCCGATCTCTACAGACTGAAATTCTCTGTTGCTCATCTGCTATTCCCCCTGGACACTNTTCAACAACATCATCTGGTACCTCTGCACTCCTCACTTTGACTGAGCCCTACATTCAAACAAACGCTCGGAGAAACGTTCGGCCTCAACTGTCATGAAAAACTAACAGTAGCACCAAAGTTTCCTTCTGCCGCCATCCTTGTCAACACTTCTTGCCACTTTCCTCGTAGCTATTTCCTCTTGTCACCTGCCTGCATTTGTGTTCTCTGACCCCGATCTCTACAGACTGAAATTCTCTGTTGCTCATCTGCTATTCCCCCTGGACACTGTGACCTTGTGGCAAGGTCACCTGTCAGTCGCCGCCTCTGCCTCTCAAAACACCCTCTGCATCTTCTTCTCCCCTAGCCACTGCATCTGCCCTGCTCTACTCCATCTTCAACAGTCTCATCATCAGTCTCCCCTACATCTCTTTGCTGCCTCATTTTCTCAAACCGCCCTCTTGTGCTGCCTCTCGATTCCGGGGCGCCTTCGTTCCCTCTTCATCCTACAATGTTTTTCCTCTGCCCTTGTCTACCTCATCAATCGCGTCTACTCCATCTACCTCACCAGCTTCATGTTTTGCCGTCCTTGTCATTTCCTCCATCATCACCATCCTCCTCTTCAGCACCATCATAATCCTTCATCATCATCAGTAATAGTCATCATCAAATAGCGTGCGTGGTTTCGCTCCTGTGCCCAGTTCTTCATCAAGCATCCGCTGTAATCCGTTATCAGTCTCTTCTGTTCGGCAGTAGCCCTCGTCTGGTCAACTACCAATCTCGAATTGACTAAAATGTCTTAAAAGTTTTGCAAATCGTTTAAGAAATGTTAGTCCTACCGTGTTCAACTCCCGGAGTATATTGGCGTGGCGTCTGCCATGCAAGTTGCGCAGCTACCTGGTCTCGGCCAGAATAAAAAACAGGTCCGGCTCGAGACCGTGAGCTCCCCTCTTCGCGACGGCATTTTCCTGCATCGGCTGCTCCGCCGCCCACTCGCTTGACAGGCAATCAGCTCCGGAAATCACTCCGACAGCTGGCTGCCCTGCGATTGGGGAATGTTTCCTTGAATGCAGAACCTCGGGAAACCGAGCCACCTACCTTGGTCCCTAGAATGCATGTCCGCGACTTTGAGGTTGACGCGATGTCTGTCTATATGACTAGTCCGATGATGTTTGGTTGAGTAAATCACTGACGAAGGCCCACTCAGGCCGAAACCGGTATGCTCAAACATTCCTTACTTCACTGGAATTCTCGCGCACCTTTCAACTTTCAGCTCCCTCACTTCTCTCATCTAACCCTTGTCGCTCCGGACAAGCCTGCACCTCTGTCCTCTGCAGATCTATCCTTTGCCGCTCTGAGATTTCAACTCCAGTTCCTCCCGTTGTGGTGATCCCAGCCTCAGCAGCCGAAGGACTCCAGGCGTCTGACAATCTTCATGCTTCCACTACTCATGCTTCAGCTACTCCGTCTTCAGCCACTCCAAGAAAGCGTCAAGCTCTCAACACGACCGGAGACACGGACATCTCCACGGCTATGGTTGTGAGAGACTCCCTGGAACCCGAAGAGTTTGACGACATCGTCATGGAAGCGGTCAATCGCCGCTCCAACGAAGCCAACGCCTCGACCGCCCAAGCAGCCCAGGCAGCTCAAGCTGCAGCTGCCATGGCGACGGCTGCTGCAGCCGCCGCAGCCACTTCAGCCGCGGCTGCTGCCGCCACTTCAGCAGCGGACGCTCAAGCAAGAGGCCAAGAACTTCTGCAACTAACCTTACTCGGACCCTCTCCAAACCCTAATGCTCCATCCGCTCCATCCGCCGCAGTCGCTGCTGCCGCTGCAGCAGCCACCGCCGCCGCTGCCGCTGCCTCTGTTCCTGCCGCGGCAGCGATCCCAGCTGCAGCCGCAACACCTGCAGCCGCAACACTAGCCACCGCAGTCCCCACTTCTTTTGGCGGTGTCGGAGCATCTACTCACCACCCCGTGGTCGAAGTGACCGAAGGACCTGGTTCAGCCCTGAAAGAATTCACCGACGTGGGCCTGCAATTTTTTGAAGAAGCAAAAGACCTTCTCTCTAAGCTCGCCAAGCTGGACAAAGCCATCCTTAAACTGGAGCTGATCCAGTCCACAGGAGAAGTCACCAACTCCTGTAAGGTGGCCTGCCCTCCTTTCCACGGTTCTGAACATCGGGACCTGGAGGCAGAATCGTCCCAAAAGCTCATGGACAACCACTCGGCGTACAAAAAGTTGCAGCATCAAGTCATCATTGATGGCAAGAAAGCCATCCGGACCACCCTCCTTGCGCGCTTCCTTCAACTCAAAGAAGCCATGGCTCAAAGGATGCGTGAACTCTCCCGTCCAACGACCACCTCCACCATCACCACCATCTTCGACATCACCAAAGTTTGCGAAGGATGGGCCCTAAAAGTGATGGATGATTTTGAAACTCAAGTCAAGGAGCTCATTGGCCGCAACGAGGTCACTCGTAATGCAACTGAACGGGCCGCCAAAGCTGCACACATCAAGTTCGCAGCAGCTCGAGCAGAAACTACCTCCATGGACAGGACCCTCACTATCATGGAGCTCCTGAAAATGGAGCTTGACAAGAGGCTGCCCACGGAAGTGCAAAAACATGTTGACAAAGCCCTGAAGAGCAGCCCTGCTAAGAAGCCTACGCCAGAAACTCAGCCTGGCAATGGTTCAAGAAAGCAGCAGCAGCAGCAGCAGCAGCAGCAGCAGCAGCAGCAGCAGAAGCCCAACGGCTCCAGCATCCTCGGCAAACCGCCTGCCACACCTGCAGCCGACAAGCCCCAGAATGGTAACCAGAAAGCCAACCGCAACGGCAACAACAGCCGCAACGGGAATGGCAACAACTGGAACGGCAACAACAGGAACGGCAACAACCGCAACGGCAACAACTGCGGAAACAACCGTAACCGTTACAACAATGCCGACAGCTCAAAAAACGGTCTAGGATCCGGCCGCGGACCCGGCACCAACTAATTGAGCTCTCACAACACGAGATTGCACTTCACCTCTTTAGCCGAATGACCCCTGCACAGGTGGACAGCCGGATCACGAACAGAGGTGTTCACAACCTCTCCTCCAAATCCCTCTCCTTTGCTGAAACGTCTTTGCTTAGTTTAGGACTCAACTTTGTACTCAAGCCGAAGCTTCTATCTCTGTCAGAAATTCTCCCTAGTTTCCACGACCTTTCTAGGAGTGTTAGACTAGCCTGGCTTTTTAGAGAGAATGTTTCAGATGAGATCCCTAGGTTCCGCATCCCTAATCCTAGTTGGATGCCCCCCAAGGCACCACTGTTTGTAGAGGAAGAAATGGAGTCCCTATTCAAAGATGTCACTGATGTGTACGAGTCTACCTCAGCACCAAGACGACGACCTCTTGCCAAAGAGCTTCGAACAGCCCTCAAGCAACTGCAGGATGACGACTCCATCGTCATCAAGGGGGCCGACAAGAATCTCCGCATTGTGATTCTGGATAAGTCCAGGTATATCCAGGAATGCATGGCCCACCTCAATGATGTCTCCACCTACATCAGAGAACCATGCAACATTCCCATAATCAAGGAGGAACTGCTGGCAATCAAAGAAAGACTACGCAGCTCATCCCGAGCTCTGTGTAGGATTTCTTCCTTCCACAGCCAGACACAGGCTGGCGGCCAGCAGCATTTTTCTTAAACATTTTGAAAAACATGTAAGAAATTTTAGTCCTGCAGCATTTTTCTTAAACGTTTTGCAAAACACTTAAGAAATTTTAGCCCAGCTCTATTCTTCTTTAACATTTTGCAAAACGTTTAAGAAATGTTTTCTCAAAAGTTTTGCAAAACGTTTAAAAATTTTGAGCCCTATATTCAAACAAACGCTCGGAGAAACTTTCGGCCTCAGCTGTCATGAAAAACTAACAGTAGCACCAAAGTTTCCTTCTGCCGCCATCCTTGTCAACACTTCTTGCCACTTTCCTCGTAGCTATTTCCTCTTGTCACCTGCCTGCATTTGTGTTCTCTGACCCCGATCTCTACAGACTGACATTCTCTGTTGCTCATCTGCTATTCCCGCTGGNCAAAAGTTTTGCAAAACGTTTAAAAATTTTGAGCCCTATATTCAAACAAACGCTCGGAGAAACTTTCGGCCTCAGCTGTCATGAAAAACTAACAGTAGCACCAAAGTTTCCTTCTGCCGCCATCCTTGTCAACACTTCTTGCCACTTTCCTCGTAGCTATTTCCTCTTGTCACCTGCCTGCATTTGTGTTCTCTGACCCCGATCTCTACAGACTGACATTCTCTGTTGCTCATCTGCTATTCCCGCTGGACACTGTGAACTTGTGGCAAGGTCACCTGTCAGTCGCCGCCTCTGCCTCTCAAAACACCCTCTGCATCTTCTTCTCCCCTAGCCGCTGCATCTGCCCTGCTCTACTCCATCTTCAACAGTCTCATCATCAGTCTCCCCTACATCTCTTTGCTGCCTCATTTTCTCAAACCGCCCTCTTGTGCTGCCTCTCGATTCCGGGGCGCCTTCGTTGCCTCTTCATCCTACAATGCTTTTCCTCTGCCCTTGTCTACCTCATCAATCGCGTCTACTCCATCTACCTCACCAGCTTCATGTTTTTCCGTCCTTGTCATTTCCTCCATCATCACCATCCTCCTCTTGAGCACCATCATAATCCTTCATCATCATCAGTAATAGTCATCATCAAATAGCGCACGTGGTTTCGCTCCTGTGCCCAGTTCTTCATCAAGCATCCGCCGTAATCCGTTATCAGTCTCTTCTGTTCGGCATTAGCCCTCGTCTGGTCAACTACCAATCTCGAATTGACCTGTGCCCACACCAACCCTTTCATCAATGCACAAGGTCTGCCCTTGCACCCAGTTATCATCAGAAATCGTCCTCCGCTTTCAGCAAATCAGTCACTGCAGCCAGCACTAGGGCCTGCACGTGTTTGCTGCCAATATCGCAGTTACTTTCACCCAAACCGGCGACAGATTTTTCATGGCGCGTCGGCTCTTGGCTTCCCCTTGTCGCATTCTACTTCCATTCACACACGTGGTCAGCCCCTGCGCCCATTTTGTCTTTTTCATGACATATAAACTGTCATCATCATTCATTGCTTCTCAGCAAAATGATCTGCATGTGTTTCTACTTGCTCTATAGTAGTCTGCACCATAGCCATCATCCACATTTTTAAACACTCTCACCTCTTCCGTGGTGGAAAATATATAAGTCCTGAAGACCCCGGTGCCGGGACATTGGACCCTACCCATCTCCATGCTCGTCAGGCTCCAGCGGAATGAGTGATACAAGCCGTCACTCCTCTGGGCCGGATCCAAATGAATCTTCCTGCTTCTCTACCGCTCACGTCTCACCCATCAGTATCGATGATCAGAGTGGATGAGCAACGCCTGAAAAACACCACAGGGACCAGAAACCTTACGTCTCCCTACACGTCAGGATTGAGCTAACCTGAGGAACAAGCCTTTGTGCTATGGACCAGACCGCATATTACCCCTACCGACTCCATCCCCGTTCGAACCCAGAAAAGCAGCTATAATAGGACCCCTTCTGTGAGTGGCTTCGTGGCAAAAATCCCCATCACATCACCCCTCACTCTCTACTCCACCAACATAATCATCAACCGAGCACTTTGAGTCGGCTGGTCATCATTCACCACACAGCTTACCACACATACCATGAGATAAGAACAGCATGGCAGTACAAGCCCTTGATTTGACAAACATTCCTGAACATGATCAGTTCAGAGTCAACATCCATGGCTGGTATGGTGCGATACAAATCAAGACAAAACAGTCATTTCTCAAAGGATAGTAGCTCTTCCTCTTTATACAAGGAGCGTATGGAAGCCCTGGGTCCCCACCAAGGGCATACACATCACCCCTTTGAAATCTCAAGGAACACCTCATGAGCACCACCCATGCTGTCTACCACAAGGTCATCCCAGAAATGTGGCACACTCTTGTGGCTGTAGCGTGGAACCCTAGTCTCTCCTACCAGGTGATAAGATCCCTCCATCGAGTAGCAACACCCCCTATAACAAAAAGACATATAGACCCTGACTATGCCAAACAGTAAGACACTCATTCATAAAACCTTTTCCGATTCATGAGGGCCTTCAGAATTCAGAATCCGACAAGGTACTCTCCAACATAACCGCTCAAATAGTCCAAGATCTCGATTAGGTTCAGTTCGCACGCCAAACCTCCTCGAGAACAGATTATATGTCACTACAGTTAGTCCAGAAGCGAGCCGCCCCTAACAACAGCGATCACGTTGCAACACGTACGGTTAGTGGAGACTAATTTGTTAATGTCTGTCCTGTATGTGTAGATTTTATGTACTGGCGATATTCACTCCCTCGGAGTTTCACCAAGAACAATTCTTCTCATCATGTTCGCCTTTGGTTCCACGACCCTCGCCGCCGTGTCTCTGCTCTGCCATTCCTCACTCGCTCACTCTTCGCCATCTGATCCAAGTTCTCTCCCGCAACGTGTCGCTCCATTACTTCGCTCCTACTCTTTTCTATTCCCATCAACACATGCACTCTTCTCGTCTCCAACATTCTCTCACCGTGCCCTTGTGTATTCCAAGACTATACTTCCATCTCAACCCTCGTATTTGCCGTTGCATCATTTCAAATAGCTCTTTGCTCTGCCTCTCATCTCTTTGCTGTTGTCACATTCTTGCGCTTTGCCACACATCACTGCTTCTGCTTGCTTCTGCCGTCGCTTGGTCCGCTCATTTACTTATTCTCACATGTTGTGGCTGGAACAGCGTAGAGAGGTCGAGCAGTGACACATCTTAAGACTAAGATTGCAGTTGGTTGTAGAATTTGGGCTAATGCAGAATGGTGAGAATGACCGGTCAAGTGTGAGCAGAGAATCCCTCCTTTGTCGTAAGAGAGGGAGTGGAGGTCAACGAGTGGGCAAAGAGGGCCAAGAGCACACGCAAGAAAGTTGCGTGGCGAGGCAAGAGCAGGTGTGCCAACCCTCTCTTCACCTGATTTCTGCCGCCACAAGCTACGTGACAGTGATAAGCATGGCATATGGGCCAAGAATTCCCTGCACGCACACAGTGATGCTCAAGAGTGTAGCTTCGGAGGTATTTGTAGCCATCACATGCATTAGGAGAGTGGTGTATGTGCCATGGCAAGTCCATGGTCGGGAATGGAGGTGGGATTGGTCCTAGGAGTCAATGTTTCACCATGCGATGGGGCGGTGGGACAGAGCAACAAGCTTCTCCCTCACTGCTGTGAGACCAATAGGAAGTAGAAACATGTGAGGGAGACAGCATGATGGAGCAAGGGTGTGACCGATAGGATGGATGTTGCAGAGCACACTCAGAATTTTGTGAAACAACAAGTGTCAAGCAGTTGGATGGTGCGAAGACTTAGGTTGCTTGGTGAAGCGAGTCCCACCTCATGCATGACGCCAAGGTATGGCCGTCACCACCCTTTGGGTCGAGCCTGCCCTCCCATAATATTGTATGGAAGGCTGTTGCCGGGAATCAAACAGAATGAACCCAACACTATTAGTAATTGGTAAAAAACAAGAGCATTCCACAACCAAACATGACACAAAATCCACATCATCCTAAAGTGAACGAGGGCAAGTCCCAAGAGTGAGATTTCAAAAAGCTGCTAATCAGCCCATTGGCACAAGCTAAGTGCTAACCTTCCAAGTCCTCTCCGCGGACATTCCCAACATTGCATCTGAGAAACTGCTGAGAAGCTTCTTAGCTATCCTACTGCTGACATGGCGGCACAGTCCAGTCAGCTGGCGCACTAGCAAGCAAGCAGGTGCAAGAAAAAACAAGAGGTAGACTAGGGAGATGCGCAAAGTCTCACAAGCCTCAATAGTTTAGTAATGCAGAGAGGAATGACAACTGACAAGTACACAGCATCAATACCTGCCACGGCGCACAGCAGGTGACGCACGCGACAGTGTCAGTTTGTCCTAAAACCAGCCCCAAACCACTGTTTTGGCTGTAACTTTACGCACAAGTATCTAAACACCACACCGTCTGAACCTAGAGGTGCAGAATCTCGAGACAGACACTACGGCTGGTTTTACATGCACAGGTCTGGCATCGATCAGTGGAAAGATAATGCAAAACATGTAAATTGGGCTCAGAAACCAGTCGACCGAGAAAACTCTAACGACAACAAAAGAAACTACAGAGCATCCCAACAAGCACCCGGGACGTCGTGACAGCTGTTTAGCATCTGCTGGTAGGTGGAGCCACCACCCGTTGGTGCTCTATCGCCAGCTGGATCTTCATGAGGGATCTGCACCAGCATGGACACGGCAGACTGGTCACAATAAGCTGTACAAACCTACGAGGATGAATTACATCACAACACTATCCCATGACCTGATGGTACGCATGTCCATACACATGCAGAACTGACACGTGTGTAACAAGATGCTCAACTTTCCATGCTCATACACCCCACTCTCAGCCACTCTCAAGGAAGGGATGAAGCTTGAAATAATGAATGGCCACCATGAACTTTCCGCGCGCGCAAGGACCTTAGTGAAGAAGTCAACCCGCTTGATGTCTGTGCCGACCCAAATGACGAAGATCACTTGTCGCTCCACAAGAGCACGCACAAAGTTATGCTCAACAACAATGTGCTTCTTGCGTGCATGAAGTAAACCAGACTTCTCAGCAGTGGCAAGAGCACTCTGGTTGTCACAGCACAAAACGACGCAAGGCACAGACTGACGCAACTCACTAAACTGAAGCTACAGCCACATCGCCTCAGCAACTCCAGCCCCCAGAGTAACATACACAGCCTCTAATGAGATACGTGAAATACAACCCTGCTTTCCGCTGTACCACAACACATCGATGCCACCCAGTATGAACACGTAGCCTATCCCGCTATGCCCAATGAGAATCCATGCCCAGACACACACACACACTCTCTCTCTCTCTCTCTCTCTCTCTCTCT
>SZWC01006765.1:65954-85372 GCA_023375785.1 Penium margaritaceum | reverse complement strand
TCTCTCTCTCTCTCTCTCTCTCTCTCTCTCTCTCTCTCTCTCTCTCTCTCTCTCTCTCTCTCTCTCTCTCTCTCTCTCTCTCTCTCTCTCTCTCTACCCGTTGACTACCACCGAACACTACCGTCCAAAGCAAAGTCCTACATAGGGTATAGAGACCACGTACAGCACCACTCGCACAGCTACGTGAAGGGCTCTTGCCAAAGGACACTGTGAAAACTGTGGAAGGAGGCTGAAGGCGAAGGCAATGTCAGGTCGTGTGGTAGTGTCCAAGTACATCAAAGAGCCAATCAAACGCAAGTACATGGTCACGTCCACTGTCTCCCCAAGCTATGCTAGATCATCCACCTTCATAGAATCCTGCCTGTCAGGAATGATGGGGGTTGGAGGCTGTGGGAACTGCACCAAGGAGGTCAGAAAACCGCTCCCCCACAACGTTGGCGTGACTAGCCTGATGCAACAAGAGTGTCTACCACTGAGGATCACACATGATCTCCATTGCGAGAAACACAGCTGCAAGACCAAGGTCCTTTATCCTATAGGCAGCCTGATGGACTACCTTGGCATCCTTCATAGCCTCCATAGAAGGAGACGCAATCATGAGATCATCCACATAAACCAAGATGGCGGTAAAGCTCTTAACTATGAGTCTGAGAAAGAGGGACGGGTCATCGTCACTCTGCACGTAACCGGCACGTGTCAGTGTGCCAATGATCTGCATGTTCCAGTCCTTGGGTGAATGTTTCAAGCCGTATAAGGCCTTGCGCAAGTGCCAGACCTTGTCATCGATTTCAAATCCAGCTCGCTGGTCAATGGAGATCTCCTTCTCTTTGTTTTGCATTTTCTACCCACTTATCAATGCTGGACCTGTGCGTGTGACCATTCGTAGATTCTGGCTTGAGATTTTGCATCTCTAGGTTCAGACGATGTTGCATTCGGATACCTTTGCGTAGAGTTACGGTCAAAACAGTGGTTTTGAAACGGTTTTAGGAAGAATTGACACTGCCATGTGCGTCACCCGCCGTCCGCCGTGGCAGGTATTATGCTGTGTACTTGTCAGTTGTCATTCCTCTCTCCATTACTATACTATTGGAGCTCATGAGACTTTGCGTGTCTCCCTAGCGTAACTCTTGCTGTTTCTTGCACCTGCTTGCTTGTTAGTGTGCCAGCTAACTGGACTGTGTTGCCATGTCAGAAACAGCAAAGCTAGGAAGCTTCCTAACAGTTTCTCATGGCATCAAAGTGGCGAGGCATCCCTAGCTGAGCTGCGCAGTAAAGACGTAGCAGTGGCAGTAGCAGTGAGAGTCAAAGCTAAAGCAACGCCCCTGGGAGGACCCACCAAGCTATGGGGACCTGCCGCAACAGATTACAGTAGTGGAGACACCCTTGCAACCACATCATCATGTCACCACCACGGGGCAGCCAAGGGTTTTCCAACCCTCTCCAGCAGCAGTTGAGAAATGTGATATTGAATGGGTCCGGGAAGGTTTTTCGAAGCTTCGTTCAGGTCGCACCTTCTACTTCTCCCCCAGACATGAGAGAGTGAAACTTCCCCAAATGACCACTGTTTTTGGCTGATAAGGGCTCGTTAGAAATTTTTTGCAAAACACTGTCCATCCCATCCATCCACCCCTCATTTGGTTCCCTGTAAGCTCCAAGAAACAAAACAACATTCTCAGATCTAGATATTCTCCGGATTTTGGGCTGAAATGAAAATGGTGACGTGTCTTCATTGATTTTTTTAACAAAACCACTTCCACATCATTCAGAATCCTTAGACGCATAATCATTCCAAATTTTACTCATTTAGACAACCTTTATGCTGACATCATCATTGTGGGTGATTACATCAGCACCAACACTTTGCCAAGTTTTTGGCTGAAACATCATTGTTTGGTAGCGGTCCAAATCCTCGAGACACGCTAACGGTCCTTGATTCTGACAATATTGACGTTTGGACCCATACCCAGGAGTTCGCCGATGACAAGGGCGAGGGGCCAGGAGATCCCTCCTCTTTCTCATCTTTAGGCATAATGAGTCCACGGTCACAGTCACTCACAATCGACGAGCTTCGTCGGATGCAGTATAAGATGCACCGCCAGCATTAGCGTCAGATGGAGGATGACACATGTGAGGACGAGATTCGCGTCTTTCAGGAGCGCATTCGTGAGCTGCGACTGGGGTCCAGCCTATCACCACGTCACCTTCTCGCCGTCACGACCAGCCACGTCGTTCATTTGCATTTACCTTTGGTGGTGTTTCTCTCACCGGTGGTCTCCCTGTGCCTCGTCCACCATCTCCCGAGCCTGAGATTGCCCTCCCCACGGAGTGGCAACCGAAGGACTTTGAGAGAGCTCCACCCCGTTATGATAGCGATAAGGGCTTTGATTGCTAGGAGACTCTGTTTCAGGGTTGGGCTGACTCTGAGGGCGTCTGGTCCTACTACCACAGCTAGTACCAGTCTCGTGATACTCACCAGGTCCAGACAGCAGCGAGAGGCATGCCTGGTCTCCTCCATGCCATGCCGCGGGAGACTGTGGTCGACTTCCAACCCTTCCTGGGTGAGACTGGGACGAGGACTAGAGGAGATCCGCGCTAGGGCTGGAAGCTGGCCCTGACACTTCTAGCTATGGAGACCCATGCAACGAGGGCGGCCTGACTACGTGAGTTTCGCTCCCTCTGTCAGGGTTATACGAAGCATATAGCTGACTACTGGAGGCGTGCGATTTGCCTTTACACACGCCTTGGGACCAGTGTTGGGACACATTTGTTGGCACTCAACACCATCATGATGGGGGCACACTTGGACCACGTGAATATCTTTACAAGTTTCGACCGTGTGGCTCCCTCTGAGTTGTCGAAGTCATTGCAACTGATTCTTTGGGTCCATCGCTACTTCCTCTAGGCCACATCAACTCATGAGGTTACACTCGCACATCTACAGAGTCCACTTGTTGCAACAGTGATTGCGACCCCTCCTACGCCTCTGTCCCAGTTCACCAGTCCCACCTCCATCGCTTCCTCCACATCCTCCTCCTTCTCTACCCCAAGCGGCCACACTCAAGGCATCAGAACGGCCGCACAGGGGAAGACGGGAAAAGAAGTGATGTAGGAATGAACAACAGCAGAAACACTTGTAACGTGCGAGTAGTGGCAGTGGACGTTCTGTCCACTGCTTCGATTGTTAAAGCCCTCACCGCTACACAATTAAGCAACCTCTTCACAGGACTTGGATCATGCGCAGCCTTCACGCGGCAGATATGCAGCGGATTTCCTCAAGTGACACACGGATGGGACGTCCCGCAACCACGACTACAACAGACGCATTCGTTTCACCAGGCAGCAGCGGTGATATGGACCCTCGGAAACGCACGTTCGCGGATATTTGACAGGTGCTGGCGCTTCATTCTCAGGGAGGTACGAGTGTGTTATCATATCAGAGTGGTCCTGAGATAGCTTGTCTTACTACGTCCGTTGCCCGTGACGATGCTTGTGGTGGAGCTGAGTTGGATTGCAATAAGGATGGACCTGACGGTATCGACTGGCTTGACGAGTCACAGATCCGTGGTGTTCTTTGTTGTTGTGAGTCCTCTGGTCTGCGCCCTGCAAAGGCAGAGTGTTTTGTGGCATGTTGCTCAGTGCCGACGACTGGTTGTGAGATGAGTGTTACCTGCATAATTGACTTCGGTGTCACCCATCACATGACCTGTCGTCGTAGCAAATTCGTTGCACTCGGTCACTTTGCGTCCATTCGGTCTGTTCGCACAAGGTCTAGTCGGTCGTTGCCTGTATAGGGAGTTGCGTTTGTGCGGTTTAATGGTCCTTCTGGCCCCTTGTACATTTCCGATGTGCTCTTTGTCCCTGCTCTTGAGCTCAGCGTGCTCTCTGTTCATGCATGCACGAGGATGGGTCTCACCGTTGAGAATTTTGCTGACTCTGCCACACTGACTACTCTTGACACACATGCCATTGTGCTTCGTGCCTCTGTTTTTTATAACCTCTATCATGTGTCTCGTTGCATTCCCTCTCTCTCTCTCTCTCTCTCTCTCTCTCTTCTCCCCCCTCTCTTCTGCGCGTGTGTTTGTCACTGGTGTTCTCTCCTTAGAGCACCAATGCTTGTTACATTATTTCNTCTCTCTCTCTCTCTCTCTCTCTCTCTCTCTCTCTCTCTCTCTCTCTCTCTCTCTCTCTCTCTCTCTCTCTCTCTCTTCTCCCCCCTCTCTTCTGCGCGTGTGTTTGTCACTGGTGTTCTCTCCTTAGAGCACCAATGCTTGTTACATTATTTCCTTGTCCATGTAAGCACGGACACTGTGTCCAAGCTCTTTCGAACTCAGCCAGGCCTTGGTCTTGACGCGGCTTCCTTTTAGAAGTCATCCAAGACTTACTGTCTTTTTTGCGTTCAGGGTAAGATGCATCGCTGCTGTTACCTTGACTCCTCCTCCTGGGCACTACACCCACTAGAGTTGGTCCACTTTTTCCTTTCTCGGTCGAGTCCCTTTCTGCTCGGGGTCGATATGTTCTCACCCTGACCGATGACTTCACACGGATGCGATGGGTCTACAGCCTCCGCCAGAAGAGGGATGCCCCGCTGGCGGTCCGCCTGTGGCTTGTGATGGTTGAGCGCCAGTCTCGTCACACCCTGCACACATCTCACTCAGATTGTGGTGGCGTGTTCTTAGGCAAGGTGTTGAGCACATTGTTTTCCACCAGTTCTCCGCCCCTGCTATGCCACAACAGAACAGTGTGTCTCAGCTTTGGAACCGCACCATGGAGGATGTGGTCGGTTATGCAATCTGAGTGCGTTCTTCTAGAACCCTTTGCCTTTTGGAGCTTCTCCTATATGATGCCGCTTACCGCATGGTCTTCTTCCAGACCATTTCAACCATGTACGAGTTGTGGCTCGGCCATCGTGCTGATCTTTGTGGTGTCCCCATTTGGGGGTCCCTCGCCTACCTTTGGTATACTAAGGACCAGCAGGGATCCAAGGTATCACCACGGGGACGCATGTGTACCTTCCTCGGCACCTCCATGCGGTGAAAGGCCTGGAGCTTTTGGGATCATGCTCACCATTGCATTGTCCAGTCTCGAGATGGTCTCTTCTTTGAGGCTCTCACCTACCACGATTTATCCAGCATTCTGTCCTTGGCCGGCGACCACGTTCCTAATTTTCTGGCCTCCTAGCGGATGGGGGAGTCTAGTCTTGTGGATGGGTCCGTCCGGGCCTCCTCACCTGCGGTCCGGCCTCCGGCTGCTCAAGATCTGGCCACTGTGCCTGTGGGTCCAGTAGCCTCATCAGTCCCCTCTGGTACACCTGATCGCGTGCCAGTGTCGGAATCCTTTGGCACAACTGATCACACTGTCGGTCCCCTGTGACATACCTCATCACGTGCCGATGCCAGACCCCTCTGGCACACCTGATCCCGTGCCAGTGTCGGTCCCCTCTGACACACCTAATATCCTACGAATGTCAGTCCCCTCTGGCACACTTGATCCATTGCTGGTGTCGGGCCCCTTTAGCACACCTGATCTCGTACGAGCATCAGTCCCCTCTGGCACAGATAAACCCGGGGCTGGAGTTAGTCCCCTCTGTCACACCCACTCCCGTGCATGCATTCTTTCCCCCTTGGGGCTATGGGCCAGCGGCCTTCTCCGTAGCTTGAGGTGAGCGACTCAGTATCGGGCTATTCCCGTGAGGGCGGTGATAATGTCTGACCACTGGCCATTAGGGCTCAACGGATTGCAGACTTAGCGCCTTGATTCTCAAATTGTAGTGTTCGGAGTGGCGAGCCTGGCATGAAGGCCTTTGGCTTGAGTGTCCAGGCAGACTACATTGAGGTGCATCCAGCATGTCCTATCAGCCATGAGCTGGTCTCCCGAGAGTTTTTGGTGGCTTGCGATGCCGCAGCCAACCTTGTCGTGGTCAGACGGAATCCAAAGGTGTGTGTCTGAGCCACTCAGAGGTCTCCCTCGATGACGTCTCATCCAGGCACATTGAAGGAAGCACTCGTAGCTCAGGATGCAGACTTGTGGAGTGCTGCTTGTGAGGATGAGCTGAGAGCGATACGTGAGCACCGTGTCTATGAGCTTGTCGACCTCCCACCTTGGCGGAAGGCAATACAGGCTAGGTAGGTATTTTGCAAGAAGGTGAAGCCTAATGGTACGCTGGATCGCTACAAGGCTCGCTTCACGGCCAAGGGGTTCTCCCAACTTGAGGGTGTAGATTTCAGTGACACCTTCCCACCCGTTGGCTGTATGACCACCTTTCGCGCTCTGTTCTGGGTTGTTGCCCACAAGGACTGGGAGCTGCACCAGATGGATGTGAACAACGCGTTCCTCCATGGCGCCTTAGAGGAGGACATCTAGTTGGTCCAGCCAGCTTGATTCAAAGTTGCTGACGAAGTCTGGCGCTTGCGCAAGCCCTTGTATGACTTGAAATAGTCACTCAGGTGCTGGAAGATGGAGATCACCGGCATATTGTTCCATGCCGGTCACGTGCATAGTGACGCTGACCTGTCCCTCTTCCAAAGGCGGATAGCTAAGAGCTTCACCGCCATCCTCGTTGACGTGGGCGACCTCCTGATTGGATCCCTTTTTATGGAGGCCGTGAAGGAGGCCAAGGCAGTGACCTTCAAGCTGCCTACAGGATGAAGGACCTTGGTCCTTTAGTCGTGTTTCTCGAGATGGAGATCTTCAGCGGCGGACACTCTCGTTCCATCAAGCACATTACGCCAACGTTGTGGGGGAGCCGTTCGCTGACCTCCTTGGTGCAGTTCCCGCTAAGGCTGTTAAATCGAGACGGAGACGAGACCTCTTGATCTTAAACCCGATTCTTTGCATTTTGGTAGGAAATGTCTCGTCCCGGGTACAAAAGACAAGAACATATTGGTCTTGTACCGATTTGTATTTTGCTCGTCTTGATCTCGTGTCGGTCTTGAGAAGATGCAAGGAAGCTTCCTAGCAACACTTCCGTTGACCAGGCGTCAGTGCCTGATCAGACGGTGACGACAGTCACAAGTTGTGCACGTAACGGCAAGGGTTTGGCTAGGGGACACAAGGCAAAGTGTCTGAATGCTTCAATAGCATTTGCAGAGAGAGATGACAAATGACAGGTCCATGGCATAAGTACCTGCCGCGGCGCACGGCGGGTGTCGCACGCGGCAGTGCAAGATCTGTCCTAAAACCGGNAGATGCAAGGAAGCTTCCTAGCAACACTTCCGTTGACCAGGCGTCAGTGCCTGATCAGACGGTGACGACAGTCACAAGTTGTGCACGTAACGGCAAGGGTTTGGCTAGGGGACACAAGGCAAAGTGTCTGAATGCTTCAATAGCATTTGCAGAGAGAGATGACAAATGACAGGTCCATGGCATAAGTACCTGCCGCGGCGCACGGCGGGTGTCGCACGCGGCAGTGCAAGATCTTTCCTAAAACCAGCCCAAAACCACTATTTTGGCCATAACTCTGCGCACACATGTCAGAACGATACGCCGTCTGAACCTAGACGTGCAGAATCACAAGCCGGATGCTACGACTGGTCACATGCATGCATCCGGCATCGAACGGTGGACACACAATGCAAAAATATGCAAATCGGGCCCACGGCCAGTCCACCGATAAAGTCCTACGTGCTACAGAAAAACTACAGGAGGTCCCGGGTAGCGTCCAGAGCTCTGGAACGGCCGTCGGTTAGCTCCAAGTTGGTAGTCCACCACTGGACGACGCACCGGTACCGCCTGGGTCCGCATCAGGGATCAGCACGAGTATGGACATGGCCGAGTCGTCACAGTAAACTATACAGGTCGACAGGAACGTCACAAATCACAACACTCCCCCATGACCCGATGGTACGCATGTCCATAGACGTGCAGCACTGAAACGAGTACAACAACGCGTGCAACGACGGAGTGAATGGCCATTACAACACCCCACACTCAACCACTCTCAGGCAAGGGGCGAAGCCAGACAGAACGAATGGCCACCAGGAACTTTCCGCGTGCTAGTGCCTTCGTCAAGAAGTCAGTACGCTGCATGTCAGTGCCATCTCAAATGATGGAGATCACGTGTCGCTCCACCAAGTCACGCACAAAGTGATGCTCTACTGCAATGTGCTTCGTACGAGCATGGAAGACACCAGAGTTCTCCGCAATAGCAAGAGCACTCCGGTTGTCGCAACGAAGCACAATGGCGGGTACTGACTGACCCAGCTCAAGGAACAGACGTTGTAGCCATACAGCCTCAGCAGCCCCTGCACCCAGAGCGACATACTCTGCCTCTGATGAGCTACGTGCAATGCAGCCCTGCTTCCCGCTGCGCCAGGACACAGCGGTACCACCAAGCAGGAACACGTAACTGGTGCGACTGCGTCCGTCTGGGCTCCAGGCCCAGTCACTCTCGGTGTAGCCATCAAGGACCACCGAACACTGCCGGCGAGAGCAGAGTCCGAGGTACGGTGTGGAGACCACATACCGCACCACTCGCACAGCCGCATGAAGGGCTCTAGCACGTGGATCCTGCAAAAACTGGGTAAGGATATTGACAGCGAATGCGATGTCCGGACGTGTGGTAGTGGCCAGGTATATCAGGGATCTGATGAGACGGAGGTACAAGGTCACATCCACTGTCTCCCCCAGCTGTGTGGGATCGTCCACCTTCAGGGCATCCTGCCCGTCGGGTGTGAGGGGTGTGGAAGCCGTGGGCACTGCGCCGAGGAGATCGCTGAAGCGCTCCCCCACAACACGTGTGTATCGGGCATGGTGCAGTAGCAAAGTACGACGTCTGCAGTCTCGTACGATCTCCATGCTAAGAAGCACCGCTGTAGGACCAAGGTCCTTCATCTTGTAGGCAGTCTGGAGGACGGCCTTGGCCTCCTTCACGGCCTCGAATGAAGGAGACGCGATCAGAAGGTCGTCGACATAGACCAGGATGGCGGTGAACCGTTCAGGCGTCCGGCGGATGAAGAGAGAGGGACCAACCTCGCTCTGTACATATCCCGCACGAGTCATGGTGCCAGTGATCTCCTGGTTCCAACACTGAGGAGACTGCTTGAGGCCGTACAAGGACTTGCGCAAGCGCCAGACCTTGTCGCCATCCTCAAAACCGGGTGGCTGAGCCACGTACATCTCCTCATCCAGAGAGTCATGGAGGAACGCATTGTTCACATCCATCTGGTGTAGTTCCCAGTCATGCTGAGCCACTACACCGAACAGAGCTCCAGCTGAGGTCATACGGCCGACAGGGGTGAAGGTGTTAGTGTAATCGATGCCCTCAATCTGAGAGTACCCCTTGACGACCAAGTGAGCCTTGTGGCGTTCCAGTGAGCCATCTGGCTTCACTTTCTTGTGAAAGATCCACTTGGCCTGAATAGCCTTCCTTCCAGGTGGAAGGTCAACTAGCTCGTAAACTCCGTGTTCTCGGATGGCGCGAAGCTCATCCTCGTACGCAGCACACCAAGCGTCAGCATCCTGTGATGAGAGAGCTTCCCTCAGTGTGCCCAGGTCAGGCGCCAAAGCGGGAGAGCTCTGCGTGGCAAGAGCACATGCCTCAGTGCTAGGTCTGACGACCACAAGATCGGCTGCTGCATCACAAGCGATGTGGAACTCGCGAGTGACGAGGTCGTGCCCTATTGGACACGCTGGGTGAACCTCTGTGTGCTCAGTGCAGACACTCAGGCCTAGGGCCTTTGTGCCGGGGTCACCACTCGTGAAGCTGCGAGTGGAGCGTCTGGGTGCAGGACCATCTGGAGTCCAATGGTTGAAGACGACCGCCAGGCTCACGGGAGTAACCTGGGCTCAAGGGGCGCACCGCAGGCTCAGGAACGGGCACATTCACAGCCAGGGAGAGCTAAGCCAAGGGAGCTGGTGATGTCGTGGGAGGAGAGGCGTGTGTGGGAGACACGGGACTCGGTGTGGCAGTAGGGACAGATGAGGCAGGACCACACACAGAGGCAGGAGTGCCGGCGGACACAGGAGTACGCACAGGTGTAGGATCATGGGTACCGGAGGGAGGCGAGGGAACCGGGGTAGAAACCGATGGTGCTGGAGAGGTCTCTGGGCCAACAGCGATGATCGTTGGGTCATCAAGAGCCGGAGACCGTGAAGTGGAGGGAGCTCGAACGGACACATCAGCCTGACGAGGGATGCTCGCAGACGAAGAAACCTCACACGTAGGGATGTGCGTGACAGACAGCGACGTAATCGACGTCAGATCACGGTAGGTGAGGGACTCAAAGAAGAGCACGTCGCGTGACTCAACAATGCGATGACGGGTAGGGTCCAAAAATCGCCAGGCCTTCGATCGCGGGGAGATGTCGACGAAGGCACACAAGCGACCCCGCAGTGAGACCTTGGACCCCTGTTGGTCCTTGGTGTACCACACGGAAGCCAAGGACCCCCAGACGCGAGCGAGACGAAGGTCAGCACGATGGCCGAATCAGAGCTCATACGGTGTGACGTGGTCCGGAAGAGGACCGTGCGGGAGGCGGTTCCAGACCCAAGTCATCTAGGCAAAGCCCTCAAAAGCGAAGGACTCTAGGAGACCGCACTCAGACCACATAGCACGAAATGCATCCTCCATGGTGCGGTTCCAACGCTCAGAAACACCGTTCTGCTGAGGAGTAGCAGGAGCGGAGACCTGGTGAAAAATCCCGTGCTTAGCGAAGAAGCTATCCATCTCGCCTAGAAACTCGCCGCCACAATCCGATCGGAAAGTGTGCAGCNGGAGGCGGTTCCAGACCCAAGTCATGTAGGCAAAGCCCTCAAAAGCGAAGGACTCTAGGAGACCGCACTCAGACCACATAGCACGAAATGCATCCTCCATGGTGCGGTTCCAACGCTCAGAAACACCGTTCTGCTGAGGAGTAGCAGGAGCGGAGACCTGGTGAAAAATCCCGTGCTTAGCGAAGAAGCTATCCATCTCGCCTAGAAACTCGCCGCCACAATCCGATCGGAAAGTGTGCAGCGTGTGGCGGGATTGACGCGCAGCCATCACTAGCCAGAGGCGAACCGCGAGAGCGGCGTCACTCTTCTCGCACAGGCTGTAGACCCACCGCATCCAGGTGAAGACATCAGTCAGAGTCAGGACGTATCGACCCCTATCGGACATAGACTCGACAGGAAGAGGGCCAAGAAGGTCCGAATGGACTAGCTCAAGAGGGCGAAGTGCGCGAGAACGTGAGTCAAGGTAGGTGCAGCGATGCATCTTACCCTGGGCGCAAAAAAGACAGTCGGTCTTGGGCGGCTTCTCAAAAGAAACCGCATCAAGACCGAGAGCGGGCTGTGTCCGAATGAGCTTAGACATAGTGTCGGAGCCCACATGACACAGACGGTGATGAAGCAATCGCTGGTGCTCAGGGGACAGAACACGAGTGACAAAAACACGAGCTGAAGGGGAAGGGGAGCAAGAAGCAGAAGTCTGGGAAACACGGTACAGGTCATCCACAATAGAGGCTCGGAGAACAATGCTGCGAGTGTCAATGGCAGTCACAGTCGCGGACTCGGCAGTGTGCTCCACAGAGAGTCCCATCAGTGTGCAAGCACGTACAGAAAGCAGACTGAGCTCAAGGTCAGGCACAAACAGCACCTCATAGAGATACAAGGGGCCAGACGGACCATCGAAGCACACGACCCCAACACCCTGGACTGGCAAGGACTTACCAGAGCCGGTGCGAACGGAGCGAACAGACGCAACAAGGCCGAGAACAACGAAGTCACTACGACGACACGTCATGTGATGAGTGGCACCTGAATCGATGATCCAAGTGCCACCGGCATCACGATTGGAGGACGTCACTGTACAACGGGCAGTGGAACACTCGGCCTCAGACGGACGCTGAGCAGCACGTGGGGAGAAACGACGAAGGGCACAAAGGTGGGACTCACGAATCCAATCCGTACAGTCAGGCCCATCATCATCACATGCTGACTGTGCCCCCCCCACACGAGTCATCCCGAGCCACATGGACAGACGGACCGACAGTCTGTGAATCCTTGGCTGTGACAACACACTCGCACCTCCTTGAAAGCGGAGCGCCAGAAGGTGGCGATGCTCAACGATGGTGCGGTCGCGTGGGTCCGGATCACTGCTACTCACCGGTGGGGAAGCAAGAAAGGCTGCAGTCGTGGCTGCCACGCGTCCCGAGGAGGTCGAGGCTGACGTGCTGGACGCGGAACGGAGGGCGTGTGCAACCTGGAGCCCACGAGTAATCTGTGCCCAGTCGAGCGGCTGCTGGCATTCGGTGTAGCAATGGGCGCCGCCATAGTTGTAGCAGTGAACGGAATGTCCACTACTACCACTGGAAGACGACTGCTGCTGTGACTGCTGCTGACCTGGTCCCCGCTTCCCCTTCTTCTTCTTCCCCTGAGTTGCTGCTGCAACACCCTGTGTCTGAGTGGGTGTGGGCGGGGCCGAAGAGGAGGAGGAAGACAAAGACGTGATGGGCGATGAAGAAGGAGACTGCAGGAGGGATGATTGTGGTGATGCGACGACTGCTGCAGCAAGGGCAGTCTCCTGATGGGCCACGGCTGCCTCGCAGGCTGAAGTCACCTGGAGGAAAAGCTGATGCGCCCAAGGGAGGAGCTGCAGAGTGGTTGAGAAAGGCTCAAGGATGGCGTCGCTGTACCGTGTGAAGATGTCAGTATACTCAAGGCGAACTCCGAGCATCATCGTACGGAGCACCCACAGCTGTTTGCCTCCGAAGGTCCCAAGACGCGTATAGATGCGCATGGCGTGTCGCCAGTAATCGGCTGCAGGCTCTCCAGGCCCCTGATGGAGAGAGTGGAAGGCACGAATATGTGTTGCTCGGGTGGCGTGCGTCTCTGCTGCCAGCAGGGATAGGGCCAGATCCCAACCTCCGCGTGGATCAGCGCCGGTGCCTGTGCCGGGCTTGCCAAGGAAAGGACAGAAGTCGACGACGGTCTCGCGTGGCATGGCGTAGAGGAGGTCGCGCATCGCCCTGGCTGCTATCAGCACCCGTGTGGGGTTTGTAGACTGATACTGGCTGTGGTATTATGGCCACACGCCCTCTAAAGTGGCCCAAACCTGAAAGAGGATCTCCCAACAGTCGAAGCCGTCCTCACTAATGTACCGTGGAGGTGGTGTCTCAAAGTCCTTGGGTTGCCGCTCCGTGGGGAGGGCGACCACAGGCTGAGGAGGATGAGAGACGGGGAAGACCCCCAGAAGTGGATAGTCACCGGGATAGTGGGGTAACGGTCGCACCGTAGGGATCCCAGGAGATCTGGTCCCCGTCTGCAGCTGACGGAGGCGCTCCTGAAGAACTCGAATCTCATGATCCGCGGAGTCGTCCGTCATGCCTGGCATGAATGGCTCATCATCCAGGAGGTCAGAAGGTGGTGGGTCACGTCGAGCCGACTGCTGTGTAGAGACCGCGGCGCCGGCAGCTCCCTCGGAAACCTGCCGTGGGACTGTAGACTGGCCACGCAGAAGCTCGGTCAGCGTACGGGTGAGTGGATCAGATCGAGCTCCTGTAATGGGTGCCTGAGCCGACTGCTGTGTAGAGACCGCGACGCCGGCAGTCCCCCCGGAAACCTGCCATGGGACTGTGGACTGGCTACGCAGGCGCTCAGTCAGCGTACAGATGGCATCAGTCTGCTCCCGTTGTAGGCGACGCATCTCAACCTGCTGGCTCCGCAGGTCCTCAATGGCCTGCGAGGGTGGGCTCAGGACACCAGAAGAGGAGGAGGAGGGATCATCTGTCGCCTTCCATTTGTTGTCCGACGAGTCCATGTCACCTCTCGGTATGGGTAGACAGGTCAGGTTTGTCGGATTTCAAAAGCGTCAGCGTTTCTCGAGAAGTTGAAACGTTCACAATTTTTGATTGTCCGGCCAAAAATTTGGCTAAGTATGGTACTGACGTCAGCAGGTGGTTGCTGACCTCAGCACGACCTGATGACATCAGCAAGCAGAAATGCTGATGTCAGCTCGACTCCCCCTTTTTTTTCTTTCTTTTCTTCTCGCGGCTCTGTGCGAGCGTGCAGCCACTCAACGGCGGCTGCACGGAAGCTGCGCGTAGGCTGTGCAACAGCTTCCGCTCAGCTGCTGCTGCAGCTGTGCTGTCAGCTACAGCAGCAGCTGCGTGGCTGCGTGCGCAGCAGTGGCAGTAGCGGTTGCGCAATGCCGCTGCTGCTGCTGCGCGCTGCGGCTGCTGCTGGCTGCCGCCGCCGCACGCTGCTGCTGTATTGCAATTGCTACAGCTGCTGCTGCTCTGCTACTGCGGCCGCGGCTGCCGCTGCTGCTACTGCGCTGATGTTGCTGCCGCTGCTGCTGCTCTGCTGCTGCCGCCGCTGCCACCGCTCGCTGCTGCTGCCGCGGCCGGTGCTGCGGCTGCGGGCGGCGGCTGCACTCGCTGTAGCTGCCACGCGTTGCTGTGGCTGCTGCTACGGCGCTGCAACGGCCGTTCTTGCTGCTGCTGCTGCTCTGCCGCTATGCTACTCCTCGCATAGAGGTAACACCGCTGCTGCGGTCTCACGTGATGGGTGCGGGCTGCGTTGACGGCGACCAGCTGTCTTCGACAGGCCCCAGTGGATCTGCTACAGCGGTGGCTCTCACTGTTGCTGCTCTACTGCGTCTCTGCTGCGCAGCTCAGTGAGAACTGTCTCACTGCTCTGATACCATGAGAAGATGCAAGGAAGCTTCCTAGCAACACTTCCGTTGACCAGGCGTCAGTGCCTGATCAGACGGTGACGACAGTCACAAGTCGTGCACGCAACGGCAAGGGTTTGGCTAGGGGACACAAGGCAAAGTGTCTGAATGCTTCAATAGCATTTGCAGAGAGAGATGACAAATGACAGGTCCATGGCATAAGTACCTGCCGCGGCGCACGGCGGGTGTCGCACGCGGCAGTGCAAGATCTGTCCTAAAACCGGCCCAAAACCACTGTTTTGGCCGTAACTCTGCGCACACATGTCAGAACGCTACGCCGTCTGAACCTAGACGTGCAGANGCAGCTCAGTGAGAACTGTCTCACTGCTCTGATACCATGAGAAGATGCAAGGAAGCTTCCTAGCAACACTTCCGTTGACCAGGCGTCAGTGCCTGATCAGACGGTGACGACAGTCACAAGTCGTGCACGCAACGGCAAGGGTTTGGCTAGGGGACACAAGGCAAAGTGTCTGAATGCTTCAATAGCATTTGCAGAGAGAGATGACAAATGACAGGTCCATGGCATAAGTACCTGCCGCGGCGCACGACGGGTGTCGCACGCGACAGTGCAAGATCTGTCCTAAAACCAGCCCAAAACCACTATTTTGGCCATAACTCTGCGCACACATGTCAGAACGATACGCCGTCTGAACCTAGACGTGCAGAATTACAAGCCGGACGCTACGACTAGTCACATGCATGCATCCGGCATCGAACGGTGGACACACAATGCAAAAACATGGCCCACGGCCAGTCCACCGATGAAGTCCTGCGTACTGCAGAAAAATTGCAGGAGGTCCCGGGTAGCGTCCAGAGGTCTGGAACGGCCGTCGGTCAGCTCCAAGCTGGTAGTCCGCCACCGGACGACGCACCGGTACCGCCTGCGTCCGCATCAGGGATCTGCACGAGTATGGACACAGCCGAGTGGTCACAGTAAACTGTACAGGTCGACAGGAACGTCACAAATGACAACAGGTCTCGATCACATTTGAGATAATCTCGTATGTAAGGATAAGCGAAACGACAAATCGAGCTTTCGGAACTCACCCACTTCACGGCGACTTCATTCTGACTAGGAGCAACTTTTTTGAAATCAACTAGAGTCAAATTCGTTTTCAAAGCAGACGCCCCAGTTCATAAGTCAAACCCCACGTCACTCAGTTACCTCGCGTGACAAGTGCAAGTCTAGATCACAAGCCACAAAACATCTCTACGACCAATCGGTTGGTTTTGTAAGCTGCTGTGCTAGACAAGCAAGCAGCAGCTGGACCCGTGCAAGGAAGACACCAAGCAACAATGGTGGTTTGCATGGAAGTTGGAAGTGAGTGAACAACAAAGAACAAGGAACGATGGGTCACACGCACCGAAGTGGTAGCCGTCGGGTGGGAGAGAGCGAGCGAGCGAGCAGCGAGCTCCATCTCGCACGTTCTCACCCGAGTTCACTGAACCGAACCAAACTACCCACTAAAAGTTGCAACCTGTCAAGTAGGTCAGTGGAGGGAAAACCTGTCAAAGAACAGGTGAGTGTGTGAACCCGAGGCAAATGTGTGTGCACACATGCACGCCAGCCAGAGTCCCGTGAAACTTGTACTGATGCCTGGTTGTGAGACTCGCCGTGAAGTCANACCTGCGTCAGTGAGGTGAGTGTGCAACGAGGCCAGAGGTCACCGTGTGGTACTGACACAATCCCAACACTCCCCCATGACCCACGGCCGACTTGCACAATGGTACAACAAGCACTACACCGACGTCACGAGAAGTGACACGACACAAGACTGTACACGGGCACTGGCACAACAGATCAATCAGGAGGATCACGAGGACACAACAGACCAACAGCGTGAATTGCTGCCTTGAAGACATTGCTGCTAAGTGCCTTTGTGAGGAAGTCTGCACGTTGCTGTCGGGTGTCAACCCACACAATCTGAACATCGCCTGCAGCCAAACGCTCACGCACAAAATGATGCTCCACATTGATATGCTTTGTGCGAGTGTGGTGCATGCCATCATGCTCAGTAATAGCCTTTGTGCTTTGGTTGTCACAACGCAAGGTGATGCAGCGAATGGGAACACACAATTGCTGCAACAAACGACACAACCAGACACTCTCACAGGTTCCAGCACCAAGAGCAACATACTCTGCCTTACTGGAGCTGCGTGCAACACAACCTTGCTTGCCACTCTTCCAAGAGATCGCAATCCCACCAACAAGGAAGACATAGCCAGTGCGACTGCGTGCATCCGTGTCATGCGCCCAATCACTATCAGTGTACCCATCAACGACCACTGACGGCTGCGCCCGATAGCACAGACCAACGCGGGCGGTGGAGAGTGCATACCGCACAACACGTAGTGCGGCTTCCATGTGCCGAGCACGTGGCGACTGTGAGAACTGCGCAAGGAAGTTCACAGCAAAGGCTACGTCTGCTCTGGTGGTGGTGGCAAGGTACATGAGAGACCCTATGACTCGCAGGTAGTCAGTCACGTCCACTGTCTCCCCCAGCTTTGAAACGTCCAGAGTTTTCAACAACCTCTGCCCGGCGGGCGTCATCGGTGTTGAGGCAGTGGGGACAGACTCAAGCAAGGGGGCAAAGCGCTCCCCCAGGCTCCTGACGTACGCGGCCTGGTGAACGTGGAGAACGCGACGAGCACGGTCACGTTCAAGCTCCATGCCAAGAAACACGCGAGCTGGACCCAGGTCTTTCATTTTGTACGTGGACTGCAGCAGGGACTTCACAGTTGACACAGCTTCGCGACTCGGGGACGCAATAAGCAGGTCATCGACGTACACGAGGATGGCAGCAAAAGGCGCCGACCGTGGAGTGACAAAGAGGGAGGGATCCACCGTGCTCCGGCGATACCCCCCCTTCTCCAGGGTGGAGATAATCTCCTGGTTCCAGCACCGTGGTGACTGCTTGAGGCCATAGAGGGCCTTTCGCAGTCTCCAAACTCGACTGGTGCCGTCAGAGAACCCTGGAGGCTGCACCATGTAAATCTCCTCATCCAGCCGACCGTGCAGAAAGGCATTGTTTACATCCATCTGCTCGAGCTCCCAGTCGTGGTGTGCGACAAGGCTCAGGAGAGCTCGAGCTGTGGTGTAGCGTCCGACGGGAGCAAAAGTCTCGTCAAAGTCCACGCCGGGGACTTGAGAAAACCCCTTTGCTGTGAGTCGGGCCTTGTACTTGTCAAGCTCGTCGTTAGGCTTGTACTTATGACGGAAGACCCAGCGGGCATCGATCGCCTTGCGGCCTGGTGGGAGATCGACCAGCTCGTATACAGCGTGGTCATCTAGGGCTCTCAGCTCGTCCCGCATGGCAGCTTCCCACTGTTGGGAGTCGGGTGCTACCCGTGCCTGGCGAACAGTGGTCGGGTCAGGCGATTGCGGCGGGGCGACAACCGTTGCATTGCACTCGGCAATGCTCCCAAGGATGGCGGCCTCGAGCGCACGCTCGTGCTCAGATGTGAGCAGTGTGTACCCGAGAACAGAGCTGGGATGCACAACTCCTGTGGCTAGGCCCAGGGCATCCATACCAGTGGGCAGCGCTGGGGACTGTCCAGACGAGGTCTGCGAAGGTTGAACAGAGGACGCTGCAGCACTAGAGGAGCGAGAGGGAAGGGCACGCAGGCGGCCGCCACGAACAAATGGTTCGATGGGGGCAGGGCGTGGAGGAGCACTGAGTGGACTAGGCACGACTGGAGTGAGTGGACTGGATGGGGACGCAGCGGAATGTGCGGGAGAGACGGACTCAGTGGATGAGGACTCAGATGAGGACGCCACAGGGGATGATGGAGCTCCAAGTGAGCTAGACGACACCGACGGGGGGGCGTCAGAGGATGGTGGAGTCCCAGTGCCGGCCGTTGGAGAACGCTCCGAGGGTGAAGGCTACTGAGACGGGACAGTAGCAGGGACGGCAGGGGCAGATGGGACTACAGGGCCGACCTCCCCCCGCAACCGAGAGAGCGGAAGCAGGGAGGCAACGGACGAGTGACGATCGAGGTCACGCAGAAACACGGACTTGAAGAACAAGGCATCCCGGGACTCAACGACGCGCTGGCGCTCCGAGTCCCAGAAGCGCCAGGCTTTCGACTGGGAGGAAACGCCCAAGAAGGGGCAGAGACGTCCACGCGGGGAGAGTTTCCCGTCGTGGAGATCCTCTGGGAGCCAGACAGACGCAATGCTACCCCAGACGCGAGCCAGACGGAGGTCAGCACGAGAGCCGTACCAACGCTCAAAGGGCATAACGGTGCGGGGAAGAGGGCCGTGAGGGACGCGATTCCACACCCAGGTCATGTAGCTCATGGCCTCAAAAGCAAAGAGAGGGGAGAGCCCAGACTCAGACAGAAGCGTGCGGACGCCATCGGCAAGGGTCCGATTCCAACGCTCAGAAACCCCGTTTTGCTGAGGTGTGTAGGGAGCCGAGGTCTCCAGACACACCCCTTGGGACTCAAGAAACCGGGCGGTGGGTCCAAGGAACTCACCGCCATGATCACTGCGAAAGACGCGCAATGAACGCTGACACGCACGTTCAGCCTGAACGAGCCACGACGCGATGACAGAAGCAACATCACTCTTCTGACGAAGAGCGAAGATCCAACGGAAACGGAAAAAATCGTCAGTAAGGCACAGGACGTAACGTCCGACCCCCCCAAGAAAGTCATGGGGAAGAGGCCCCATGACGTCGGCATGAACAAGATCGAGAGGGTGAGCGGACTGGGAGTCCGAAGAGGCAAAGGGGGAACGATGCATCTTGCCTTGGGCACAGTCCAG